>JBBPBX010006381.1:3539-16964 GCA_038048925.1 Garcialebias charrua
GCACCCCATGAGACTCAGCGCACTCAAGTGGACGCCCGCAGGTCTCCATTTTTACGACCGTGCACTTGATGTCACGATAACAAATGTTGCTGGGCAATTAATTTTATCAGAAATTATTGTGATAAACGATAATATTGTTTTAAATTTGACAATAATTAGTATTGTTGTCAAATTTAAGAAGAAATGTTTCATTAGTTTTGAGTGTAGTACCTTTTGTTGATCCCCTGATGGCAGTAGAACTGAAGGATGGATAGTGAGTTCAATACAAAACTGCTCTCATTACACATCAATGCTTACATGGAACTTCACCTGACTATCTAAAGGACATTCTTGCACCATATTCATCCACCCGGTCTCTACGATCACAGAACAGTAATCTACTTCACATTCCACGAACCAAATTAAGGACCATGGGAGACAGGGCATTCTGTGTGGCTGCCCCCCGCCTATGGAACTCCCTTCCTGACTACCTGAGAGCTCCACAGTCACTGGTTGACTTTAAAAGCGGTTTAAAGACTTTTCTTTTTAAGCAAGCCTATTCTGCCCCCGCATGATTTTATCTTTGATCTTGGTTGATAGTATTATAGATTTTACTTGATTTTATCACTTGTTTTATTTTATTTATTTATTTATTTTTTAAGCAGGCCTATTCTGCCTCCACATGATTCTGTTTTTAATCTTAGTTAATACCATTATTGATTTTATTTGATTTTATCACTTGTTTTTATTGTTGTAGCACTTTGAGATTTTTATTAATGAAAAGTGCGGTATAAATTGAATTTATTATTATTATTATTATTATGAGGGAGCGAGCAGTGTATCTTTAACAACAATGGGAGGAGCTTTGACAAGACGGAGGTTTGTTCACCGAGGTCGGCCTCTTAGCTTAGATTTTGGATCGTTAAAAGCGATTATAAAGAGGCAAGAGAAAGGGAGGGGTCAGTCATCCAGTGTCTTCAGTAGAAACAGACGAACCAACGATAAAGCCGATAAATGAAAATGAGGTTGATCATTTTAATTTATCGTGTGATTAATTGATTTATTGTTTATCACGACAGGCCTACGTAGTGCTGGACGATAATTCAATAACGATAAATATCGCGATATACTTTATTCAATAACGATGATATGAAGTTTAAGCATATTTTCGATATTTCGATAGGATTTTACAACGTTTCACTGACGTTTTTCTGTTTCTGTTCGGGTTGGAGCGGCTGCTTCAACAACCCGCCCGGACAGAAAAAGCTGTGACACAAAACGTGCGTGGTGACGTCGTTGTTACGCAGCGCTCAGTCCAGCAGCAGGCGTTAGCGGTAGCAGGCTAAAAGCTAAGCTAGTCTCCAAAGCGCGTTAAGTTTTCGCTTCAAAACGAGTCAAACGAGTGCTCATGACCGTCAGAATGTGACTGAACAAAGTTTCACAAGCGAAGAGAAAGAGACGACATCACTGATGAGAGGAAAGACTAATTCGTCGGTGTGGACGTAGTTCGGTTTTGTTAAACTGCAGGTCTCATCTGCAGCGAGTCCTCGGTTTGTTTATTTTTCAAAACGTGACGGAGTCGTTCTAACTAGCGGTGGAAACATCTAACTTGTTTAATCTGAAGAGTTTCCACTCGATAGAATATGATGAGAGTCAGAAGATGAAGAACAATAAAGTTTGAGCCAACGTTTCCCTGAAACTACGACGTAAACAAACAGCCCCAGCAGCGCTGCATGTTTTTTAAATTCAAAATAAAACAAATTCATCAGAAGAAGAAAAAACACTGAATGAAAATGTGCAGAAAGACGAAAATAGTGTTTTAATATCTGCCCCTTGTTTAAAAAATACAAAATAACTACAAACAAACAACAACCTTCACTTCACCTGCACCACACCTTCCCAACAACTTTGATTTAATCATATTTTAAAACATAGTTTTAGAAATGTTTATGGTGATATCAAGTCAACACAATCCTGTTTCCTGATTTACAACTCAGCTCCTTCAAACTAGTCCTAAATGGAGGTTTTACAAACATTTACATTCCCTTCAGGGTTTAATAACTTTAAACAAATTTTAATTGAATATTTGGGGGGTAATTTTTTTTCAGTTTTATACATGACTTGTAAAATACTATGTTCAACCAAATCATAAAATTTTAATAATTTAAACTGATGAAATATTTGTTGGGTGACCATAGCACTTCCTACTAATAATTCTTGTAGCTCTTTAAAAACAAAACAAAAAAAACAGGGTTTGTAATAGTTTTACATGCTTTTCCCCAAACTTCAATACAACAGATTAAATATGGAACAATCATTACATTATTCAATATATTCAAAACTTTGTCATTCAAAAACTATTTTACTTTATACAGTAATGCAATTGATTTTGTTATTTTTATTCTTAAGTAATTTCCATGAGATTTCTATGTCAGCTTCTTATAAATAACAACACCCAAAAGTTTTATTTAATTAACTATGAATTTCAATGCTGTAAATTTTAAAGATGTTTAAAGTTAAAACTATTAATATTGACACAGTTGAGAATTTTATGGCAAGAAAGTTCATGCTCAATAATCCACGTACCAAATCCAATAATTTTCAGTCGGGTCATCTGGACAGTTTCTTTTTATAGAAATTGGATGGAGGATGGAGGGTGAAACGTTTCTATAAAAAATAAACTGTCCAGATGACCCGACTGAGAATTATTGGGTTGAGAAGTTTATGTTTATTTGATGGTGATTTCCATCTTTTTGGAGGCTAAATACAAATACAAGGAGAACATTAATTTATTTGTATAGTTTATAGTTTTTTTTAGGCTTTTATATTGTTTATATCGATATCGAATTATATCGTTATCGACCGAAATTAAGAACTATATCGTGATAAAAATTTTGGCCATATCGTCCAGCCCTAGGCCCATACGTGTCGCACGATGAACTGCCCGGCGACGGACCACGCCAATGTATTAAATTCCCCTTCTTCATCCCTGGTCTGGTTTAATGGACTTTTCTTTTGTTTGCCAAAAGGCAGCAATCTCTTCCTCCTCAGTTGATGCCAGGACTGAAATGATGAGAACTGAAGGAGTTTGTCACAAGAATTAAACTCAGGCCCGGCGTGGCTGCAGGACCAGCGCTCCCTGGTTTTTAGAACATTTTATTAACAGCATATAAACACAGAACACCGCTGTTCCTGCGCTGCCTCTACTCAGGGCCGCCGGCAGCTCTCTGTTTTTTTGCAACACATCAATCAACCCAATGGGCGTGTCAATAAATAACCAATCAGCAACCTCAATAGACTATATGCCATGGACTTCCGTTCTAGCACTTCCGCATTCATGAGCCCGACCGCGCACTTCCGGTTAGCGGGAATGACACGAACATAAATGACAAAATACAATTAATAACACATCTACATATACACTAATAAAAACTATACACATATAAATCCATATAAATCTATGGCAATGTTCTCCCTACGGATAGCCGCGATAAATTGTCGCCCCAACCCCCCCTCAGAACAGCTGTACCCACCGGTGGGCGGACACAACGGAAATCACGTGTAGTGCCAGTAGCTCGCAGCCGCTTCCCGTTTCAGGTCGTTGTCATGGTCTGCTACTAGGAGCTAACGCTAACAACAGCACAGGGAACCCTCGAGTTACATCACCCCCAAGCTACGGCAACTCAGACTTATGATTTGCCTCTATGAAAGAATGCCGTCGACATACGGCAAAAAAACGGACTTGCGGTCGAGGTACATTAGAAGTATGTAATTGAGATACGGCAAAAAAAGTGCGTCATTACGGCAAGCGGCAAGGTGGGGGAGGGGTACAGTACCTTGGCTGTTCGCGCATCACAGTGCGCATGACCGTGGAGTAGGGGTGAGGCGACACTGCCGTACTATTTAAAGGGACGCGTCATTTTGACCACGTTGTTGAGTTTCGGTGAGAGAGAGAAGAGCAAACGTACGTATCGATCATCATTTAGCATAGCATTTAGCATAGCATTTTATTAGCGACAGTTAGGTTTAGCGAGAGTGTTTTTATAGCGACAGTTAGGAGGATTAGGTTTACCGAGAGTGTTTTTAGTAGCGACAGTTAGCATAGGTTTAGCGAGTTTTTTATTTTTATTTGCGACATTTATTTTTTGGGAGTTAAAATGGGACCCAAGAGACCGTCGAAGTCCATCTGATCCAGGTTTGAACTTGAGAAAAACATCAGTGTCTACCTACACTTCAGTCAAAGTAAGGACATTTTGTTTCCTATTTCTGCTGCTTCTTGCTTTTTTAGAGTTCATGGACTTCTTTTTCATGCACATGGACATGGACTGCACACCAACGCACTGGTTTCAAAAACATGATGGTTGCAACATGTTTCTGATGGATGTGATGCAGTGTTGGGTGTAACGCGTTACAGTAATGACATTACATTTTTCAGTAACGTAGTAGTGTAACGCACTACTTTGAAAATGCCTGTAATATATTACAGTTACTAACAAAACCTTACATTCGTTACTTGCGTTACAATCAGGACCTTTCGGAGAATAGTTTTATTTATTTATTTTATTTTACCTTTCGGAGAAGAGTTGTGGGACGAGGACGACGGAGCAGACCATAGACATTATATATAGATATCTATGGAGCAGACTGTCACGTGGGGAAAACAAAGACGTACGCGATGACGTCGGAACGTCATACGTCAACGTACATAGACATATAAAGGTACATAGACATACGGCGATGTCATTTTATGGATGGAAGTATTCATATTATTTTTCTTTTGTCACGAGAAAGGACAAGAACATTACAGTAGTGTGCAAGCTATGTCTGGGCCACAACAAGACACTGTCTACTGCTGCGAACTCGACGTCAAATCTTTACAAGCATTTACAAAGACAACACGCTAATGCTAAGCTAGTTGCTAAAGAGCCGCAGAGGGATGGTGCAAGTTTGATGCGGACACCGTGTAAGCAGGCTCGGCTTGAATTTCACCGCCAGGCAACCACTACAAAGGCTGAGGTAAACAAACTTGTAAACAAACATTTCAGATGTTTTATTTTTTATTTTGTTTTATTTTTTTAAAACAGAAGTTTTACATTTTGATATTGTCATACCTTTTGAATGGCACGTTTACATATGCATTGTGCTTGTTATGTAGCACTGCTGTTTTACTTTTTCATCAAAAATGAGTGTCAAAAAGATCTCTAATATCATTATTGAAAGATAAAAATTAATACAGGTTAAATCTCAGGTATTAGAGTAATCCGAAAGTAATGTAACTAAGTTACTTTCAGAACTGAGTAACTAAGTAGTGTAATATATTACTTTAAAAAAAAGTAACTAGTAATGTGTAACTAATTACTTATTTTGGGTAACTACCCCAACACTGATGTGATGTTATGCTGATTTGGTGCTGATTCATGTCAATAAGCTGATGCTGTTGCTGATGGATGGATGGATGGATGGATGGATAGATAGATTGATGGATGGATGTGATTTCCTGCTGATTTGCTGCATTTTGATGTTAAGTCCTGCCTGTCTCTGGTGTCCTTCCATCTGCCTCGATCCATCACCTGTGTGTCAAAACCTTCTGCATCTATGACTGCTGCAAAAACAAAAAAATACACATTTTGTGATGGACAGAACTGCTCACATCAAGACCACACACCTGAACTCACACCTGGCCTAAAATGCTCCAATCATTCATGGTTGAGCACTGGCTAAGCAGTTCCATCTGATCCAGGTTTGAACTTGAGAAAAACATCAGTGTCTACCTACACTTCAGTCAAAGTAAGGACATTTTGTTTCCTATTTCTGCTGTTTCTTGCTTTTTTAGAGTTCATGGACTTCTTTTTCATGCACATGGACATGGACTGCACACCAACGCACTGGTTTCAAAAACATGATGGTTGCAACATGTTTCTGATTGATGTGATTTTATGCTGATTTGGTGCTGATTCATGTCAATAAGCTGCTACTGATGGATGGATGGATGTTATTTTATGCTGATTTGCTGCAGTTCTGATGTTAACAGCTGCTGTGCTCTTTTGAGAAGTGTTCATGTTTCATGGTTGACAACATTTTGCTGATGGATGGATGGATGTTATTCTATGCTGATTTGCTGCAGTTCTGATGTTAACAGCTACTGTGTTCTTTTGAGAAGTGTTCATGTTTCATGGTTGACATCATTTTGCTGATGGATGGATGGATGGATGGATATTATTTTATGCTGATTTGCTGCAGTTCTGATGTTAACAGCTGCTGTGTTCTTTTGAGAAGTGTTCATGTTTCATGGTTAACATCATTTTGCTGATGGATGGATAGATAGATGGATGGATGTTATTTTATGCTGATTTGCTGCAGTTCTGATGTTAACAGCTGCTGTCTTCTTTTGAGAAGTGTTCATGTTTCATGGTTGACATCATTTTGCTGAAGGATGGATGGATGGATGTTATTTTATGCTGATTTGCTGCAGTTCTGATGTTAACAGCTGTTCTTTTGAGAAGTGATGTGCTATGCTGAATAGCACTGTCTAACATTGCTGTAGAGTACCTGTACATGCTGTTCAGGTTTTCAAAGTCAAAAGTCAAAGTCAACTTTATTGTCAGAACTGCAATATGTACAGGACATACACAGGATTGAAATTGCTTTTCTCTCAGTCCCTCGGTGCAACAGTAACCATTTAAACACTAAAACACTGAAACATTTAATAAACATAAGCATAAAATAGTAAAAGTGTAACACTGTCCTGAGTTTTTGCATAGTAGTATAAAAGTATGAAAATTTACACCAACACTAAAACACTAAACATTTAATGAACATAAGCATAAAATGAAATAATAAAAGTGTAATACTGTCCTGAGTTTTTGCATAGTAGTATAAAAAAGTATAAAAAGTATATCTATAAAATAAACTGAAGGTTCTAGCATTGACATTTGCAAAGAGTGGCAAAGCAGCATATGAGTTAATGTACACAGTAGGCATGTAACGGTTGTAGTGGGTATACCGAACCGTTTCGGTACACCACGTTCGGTTCGGTCCACCTACGTACCGTTTCGGTTATTTTTTCACTAATTAAACGTTCTTAACAGGGGAATATATGCACCGCGGAACAAAATTTCCTGGGCGCGTTTCAGCACGGAGCTATTATCGCGCAGCACGCGCAGCATTTAGCCGTTAGCATCTCGTGCGGTCTCCTGTTTGTGAAAGTTATAGCTTTCTTGTTAAAAGACGAGCGCACACGCAGCTTGTGTGGACTTTGTTTCATGAAGACTCTGCAGCAGCTGCGTGACGCAGCTCTCTGCAGCAGCAACACGTCTAACGTGAACGCGCTGGAAACTGTCATCCGAACGTGAACGAAAAAACATCAGCTGTTGCTGAAACACAGCTAAAAGCAGCTGCATTAAAACTACTTCATCAGGTAATCAGAGCGGTCCAGAGCAATAACACAAGCTGTATGAGTTTTTAAATCTCTGAACATTGTTATATGCGCAGGCTTTAAAGTTGCTGAGCGTCGCTATGAGACATTCATCACGTCAACACTTCAAAAAGTTCAGCTCTTTATGAAAAAACTAACTGATGTTGTCAACAAGCCCTGGACCAGATTAAAGCCCTGCCATGATGATGAAGAGTGAGCGATTCAACCGTTCAAGAGGTATTGTTCTTTTATTATTATTATCTAAATAATCTTTTTTTTTAATCATAATCTTATTAACTTGTTTTTTTTAACCTCTTGTTTTTTATTTCCAGTCTGTGACAGAGGTAGCTGCTCTCTTATCCACTTCAGGGAAATCCACCTGCAGCTAAGAAGTGTGTGATGACTGAACTGAACTCTGAACTTTTCCAGGACCTGTCCCACCAAGAAGAAGTTGTGAGTACAGTAATGAGGACAAATACAACCACACTGCTGCTACTGGACAAAAACTTGATTAGTTAGATTGTAAACAGTCTGTTGCTGCTTATTGTTCTGGTTCTGACTGTTATTGTATTTATTAAGATTTGTATTATTGTTCATATAGTTTATTTATTGTAGAGTGCTGTTTATTTAAAATATCATCCAAATGGGTCACTTTTATTTATTACTACAATACAATACAAACATATTTTTGGCATATTTTCAAAATAAACATTTTTTAAGTCTTTATTTTGTCAAAAAAATAATAATTTGTACCGAAAATAAACCGAACCGAGCCCTCCTTGTAGTTGAACCGAACCGAAATGTGATTTTAGCGTACCGTTACACCCCTAGTAATTACAGGTCCGAACCAGGACAAAAACCCAGGCATTTTAAATTAGTTATTAACGGTCGGGGACGCGCAGCTGAATAAACGGGGCCGGAGTTTCGGAGCTGAGGTGTGTTTGTCATTTCATGTCCATAAAAGAACCTTTAAAATCTGTTTTTGCCTGCATTCTACTGAATTACTGAGACACGCGGACAGCTCTGACACGTCTGCTTTGGGATCTCATCTGTTCAGGTTGTCGGTCACGCGCGTCCGCTGAGTGCAGCGGCAGAATGAACGATTTGGGCGTTGAATCAATGCCTGGTAGTACAGTCCCATCTGAAGCTTAACTGAACTTTTTACCTCTTTCAAGGCCATTCAGCTTGCGGTGAAATGGCCGCGTGTGGCTGGTGAATGTATGGCAGGCCATGTTATCATATAATAGGATTGCAGCTGATCCTGACCTAATTAAAAGCCAGAGACCGGCCCGGTCTGCCCATTAATCCCATCATAACGGATCGGCCCGGCCCTAATCCGCGTTGGTCCATGCCGAGTTTCGGGTTAGAAATGACAGCTCTACACCAGCCGGGATTCAATCAGGCAACTTTCTCATTGAGAGGCAGCAGTTCTACCAACTGCGCCACCGTGCCGCCCACTTTTTAAACTCATACAAGGAAATTGAGAACCCTTGTGAACGTTTATAGACATTTGGAAACTCCCTTGCATGTAGTGGTATGTTGTTTGAAAGTACTGTAGTTGTAGTCCAGTGAGATATCTTAAGGGATCACCAAAAATGTGTGTTTTACAAATGTAAACTAGTACAGTGTGTTTCGCAATTTTTGGACAATGATAAATAATTACAGTACATAAAGTTTATTTTCTTTTTTTTTTTTTTTTGTAAAAAAATTCTGGGACCACTGGAAACATTTGATAGTGAATGAAATTTATTTGTATGTAGAAAACTTTTCATGATAACATGAACTCAAATATTCATAAGTTTAGACTAAAAATAACCCAGCCATTCTACTCTGACACTTTTAACTGTTTCCTGCCTCGGTGCCAACACCTCCAAAGAGTTGGTTCACTTCAAAGAAAAGCATATTTTCCTTTATGAATCATATGAAAAACACTGTGTGACATTCAGTTAGACAGAGGAGTCCTAAACTCATAGTACTAGGGTTTCATGTTCATCTTCTATGACTTTTAATTAAATTAGCACTACTTCTAAGTGCAGGCAAACAACTGGTGTTGATTTTCATTTACAACAACAGGAGCTCTCAGTGATCTGGATAAATGTGGTTAATATATCAGCTTCTGGACTGATTGCTTGGATCATCTCTGGCTGCTGAAAATTGCTTTCATTTAAACACGACTAATATGTACCACCTGTGACCCAATACAAACAACAAGAGTTTGTTGGAAAACTTCAAACCCATCTGTGGATTGAACACAACATAACATGACCGTAGGAGGTCTATTGGATAAGATGTCTAATACATAAAATCACATTGGATCATGACTTCAAAGAATATGGGGGCAAGGAGGGGCAATGGACACAAAAAAGGACCAAAGAGAATTTCTTTGAGGGGTTTAGATGAGAAGTGCACATGTGAAGCAGGTGGATCTGCTGCCAACTGGCTGGTTCTAGGCTCCCTGAAAGTCTCCACCCCACGCAGCTGTCTCTGATAACATCATAACAGCAGCCACACTACGATGAGGCAATCCCCTTGGAGACTCGTTCAGGACATCCCGGTTGAGTTTCATCTCAGAGGAACGTTTATGGTTTTTTTTTTTATATAGTTTTATGAAATCAAATCTGACATTAACAAAAAAATCTTAACAGAAGTGAAACTAGAAGAAAAAAACATTGTCAAACCATGAGATCCAATAAACATACAACAAATGTATTAGACTAGAGCAGTAAGCATTGGTTACATACCTGTGTCTGTTCATTTACCACCTCATGCCTCAGGTTCTTTCCCTTAAAATATGTAAGTGCTATAAAGCGGTATAGTCTACATTTATGTAGTGGATATACCGCAGTAAAGTTAGTTTTACGTTGGACATCGCTGAAGCCACGGAGCGCGAATGTCCAACGCCCAACATAAAACTAACTTTACAGCGGTTGGTCCATATGCTGTGCTTAGAAACCAAAGTACACCAGTTAGTACAATGAAATTGTCAATTTATTTTGATTTTTAAGCATATTGAACATTTCCGAATTTTGCTGATGCTTATATTTGAATAAATGAACAAGAGACCTTGTACAATAGTTGGCTTTGTATTAAAAACATGTTATAGAATTTATAAAACAGTATCAAAGCAAAACATGTTGAAATATTAAGTAGTAATTACAGAAGTATTAATTATACAATAATTTGCTGGATAAGTGAATGTAATAAACAAGCTTTGCATACAGCCAGATTGTTACAGAAGCATTTAACTGCCATTTAACATTTCAATGGCACATGTTTAATGATATGTCATGTATCATTGGGCACTTTCAAGTGGGTATACTGAAATTCTTAAGCTTTTCTAGTGGTTATACTCCGTATACCTGTGTATCGTGCACACTACACCACTGGTGCTATGTATTGACATCATTGTATGTTCCCATACAATGACGAAATTAGCTCCCTGCATTTAACCCATCACACCTAAGATACACCTAGGTGGAGCAGTGGGCGGCTATGTAAGCACCCAGGGAGCAGTTAGGGATTGGGTGTCTTGTTCAAGGACACCACGACATGTGGGTATGGCTGGGAGTCAAACTGCGACTTTCTAGTCCCAAGTCGGCTGCCCTACCTACACCAGCTAGGCCCCTTACTCTAAGTTAACAAAAAACTTACTACCGGGTCGTATATCACTATCTGGGTAAAGAGACAAACTCCACAGGAGATGCTTAGATTTCAGCATCGTTTTGGTCTCAAATCAAGAGGTTGGTACCAGTAGTTTAAGTAAGGTGCAGGATTTTTATGGGAGGTACATTTTTATTAACTTTTACCCAAATAGATGTGATCTAAATTTAAATCTGCCCAAATGTTTGTCTTCATTGTATCTAAAGGGGATGCATGATTTAAAGACGGCTACACTTTCCCTTTGTAGGGCTGTAAAGTCACCATTAATCTAGAGGGAAGTAAGTAACTCAACTAATGTTGGATAGACTGTCATTAAATTTTATAGAGATGTTGTCCTGAGGAAATGAAGTCTAGAGCTTTAATGATAAACTCGTTCATCCTCTCATAAAATCATTAGAAGGATCTCAGTAATGAGCAAATGTTCACAAAATAATTTAATTAGGTTGACAAATTGTGTAGTTTTCTAAATTCAGTGTTGGCTAAACTGTTATGCTCTTAGCATGAAATGGGCAGAGACTTAGATGTATAAAAAGAAAACTTTCAATGCAGCTTGTTTTAAAGTCTTATGTAAAATTTTATTTTTATGACATGGTCATTTTGAGCCTTTCAAACGGCAAAGTATATCTGGCAGGAAGTCAAACAGATCTCATTAAAACTTGTATCTTTTTATTAAGATAGTTTGCCCGTAGGACAGCTATAAGCAAGACGTCTAAAACTTGAGCGCACCAATGCAAAAACAACAAATGAGTGCATGTTTATGACCTTGAGGTACCACAATAAAAGTAACACACACTTACAAAAAGTACTGTGAACAAATGATAATCATTGTTTATACAGTACAAAATTGTAGGTACAAAATGACATGTTTTAAAGTGCTAAAAAGCAAAATGTTAAAGTATCTCACTATTATTTTTCTATTTTTCATATTTCTAACAGAAAAAAAATTGTTGGTTTGCACCGTATTTCCCGCTGTACACGTTGCACCGCCCTATAAGTCGCATCAGTCCAAATATGTTTAATAAAGTGGAAAAATTCACAAATACATCACTTTGCCATATACGTCACATCTATTATGCATCACCGCTGACAACCTGGAAATATGGGCCGGTGTTGTGCCAAAAATCTATTGGCTGCCAAATGGTGGCTGTGAGAGCGTGCACGGGAGGACATTAACAGAAATTTAACAAGAAAAACACCTAAAATTATAGTAAAGGTGTGTCTCAGTCTAACTTTTGCTTAATAAATGCACTTTAATGGTCAAATCAGCTGCATTTCAAAAGTATTTGCTTCCTCGGTGCTCTGGGAGCACGCAGACAGGGAGGAAACCAGGAAGGAGGAACACTGCGCATTTCTTCGAAATGTAACAAGATAAGCACCTAAAACAATTATTTGTTTGCACAATGTCATAGCAAAGGTGTGTCTCAGTTGAACTTTTACTTAATAAATGTACTTCAATAGTCAAATTAACTGCATTTCGCCGGGGCGGCGCAGCAAAATGAAGCTGATTTGATACTTGCTCCAAGCAAGCTGGACGAAGGTGGCAGGCTATGGCAAGTTGATTGTGCCATTAATAGCCACTTTTACCTATTACATGACACAACGACATGTCCTACAACTATTACATGACACAACGGCATGCCATACTACTCGAGTGCCATCTAGTGGCTGAAAATGTTAGTGTTCAATATTTTCAATGTCAGAATGAATGAAAACGGTCATATCTCAGCCAAAATTGGTTTATTAATATGGGGGGGGGGATCCATAAATATGTCATTTTGGCATATAAGTCACAGGGCATGCAAATTATACAAAAAAACATGACTTATATGGCAAAAAATATGATAAGTCCTTTGAATTACCAACACTAACTTTCATGTTACCTCATTACATATAATTATTTTAATGTAAGTTTGGTGTCATTTTACCCTCCTAAGATATGATAACCAATCTTAAAACTGTCCACCCTTAGATAATTCCTGCTGATCTTGCCAGAGTCCATAACGTTCTTCAGTTTTCGTCAGCCCTGACCAGTTTGTGTGAGGAAGATGCAGTGAAAGATGTTGACCTACCCTTACATACAGTACACCATTCACTGTCACAGTAACAAATTACTGTTTCAAAAAACAACTCACCTAATGTCACATTCCCTCTCTGTTTAGTAACCCATGGCAGCATTTTAACTGTTTGGAGGTATTCATGTTCAGGAGCTCCACTAAAGAACTGTTTGTTCTTACAAATACAATACACAAAGCTACTGATGGAGCTCTTTGACCCCACTGCCTCAGAAAACCCACTTTTTGAGAGAATTGGGTCTGCTTGAAATTCTCTAGCTGATCAGAAAAGTTTAACAGTGAAGCAGAGCACCTTTACAC
>JBBPBX010006381.1:19049-30399 GCA_038048925.1 Garcialebias charrua
GTGGGCATTCCCAAGAGAAGCTTCGCCCCCACCAGGGAGTCTGCTGGAGGCAGACCTGCGCAACCTCGACACCGCTCGGCAACGCGTGTCCCACCACAGAAGCGGCCGACGTACGAGGATGAGCATCGGCAGAGACCACCGCCGGTCCCACCTCGCACCGAACACGCATGGAGCAAAAACAGGTTTGTCCCCCGCCAGGCGGTCAGACACAGGTCCTCCTCGGCGAACCGGGACGACAGACAAAAGCGTGCCTGATGAACCAGGTTCACATCTTGGCTTTACACGGTCACCAGCCCAAGCGGTACGGGGAATGATCCATTCATGTCCAGACTTTATTTGTAGCACGGTACAAAAAGTTGATAACTCTGTTGCATACACAAATCATGTTTTTCCTGCTGTAAGTGACATAAAATCAAACATGTCGTTACACTTAAGCACAAATAAAGCTAAAAAAACAGTCACTCTCTGTTTTATTGACTCTCAAAACAACAACAACAACAACAACAACAACAACAACAAAACACAAGTAACTTCAGCAGAACAGGTCCCTTTGGCTTGCCAGCCATCATAAAGGGAGGGGGCCGTTTCCCCCCCTCCCTCATGGCCCAAGGGGTGTTAGCCTAATCAATGAGCCCCGGCAGGGTGCCTCTGCTCCGTCTGTAGAGGATAGGCACAGAGATATCTGTAAGCAGGCCACCCAACCCTCATTGAGACAGGTGACAGGGGTCACGTGCTCCAGCACCCGCTCCATTGTGAACAACAGGGCGGTCAATACACTAACCAAGCAAACACGTGACATGTCCGCGCCTCAAGGAGACATGCCGACATAATCTAATGACGGGGGGCCACATCAGATGCCCACAGGCAACCACAAGCTTCACACGTTCACAAAAGCAATTGTGTTCAAGCTGCTGTGTGTGTAAAAAAAATCAGAGCTGAATCAGATTCCTCTTCCTGTTATTCGAAGGGAACTGGGCTCTCTATCACCAAACAATTTAAAGTCTACCAAGCACAAAGAATCACCTCCACGTTCTCACGTTGCAGCTGTCCCTTTATTATTAATGAGTGACACGCAATGTCTAAGCAGTGATCCGGCAGCACGTGACCTTTCTCACTGTGCTGGTTCAGCTCTGCTCTTAAACAATATTCCCCCTACGGGTGAAACACAGTCTGGTTCCAATGCTCTGTTAAGGCCGAGGACCAGTAAACTGGACCCATCCAGGAAACAAATTGGGGTCAGGAGATCTGCTCGTTTACAAAACTTGCAGCTTCTCAGTCCCATGACCCCAAACAAGAAAAGAGAAAACAGACATTCTGCTCCACTTCTGTCTAATAAGGACAACAGGTTGCATTTGTCCTCGATCACTCTCGATCAGAGCAGCCTGGTAGCACATCGACAAAAAGGCCTTCTCCCCAACTTGGTTGACCCCTAGGGGGTCACAGCTTCCAGGGCCCTTGGAGGGAACTGGATACACCAACTGCTCTTTTTCAGGGTCAAACTACGTCACCAGAAGAAGTAGTCTCGCCGTTTAGGCTGAGAACCGTTAAAAAATTCAGCTTGTTGGCAAAAAAGAACAAGCTGATGGCAACAAGCCTACCGGACAATGTGGTAAAAAACCATTCAAAGTGCTCGTGCTATGTCAACACAGTCTCTCTACGCACAGAAGTGGCATATTTTTGAAGCTTGGTGCACAGAAAGAAATATTATTCCTTACTCGTGCGACCTGGCTCAGCTCCTGACTTTCCTTCAGGACTTACTGGAAAAAGGTTGTTCTTTCTCAACAATTAAAGTTTTCCTATCAGCAATTTCAGCCTGTCACGAAGGCTGGGGACACAGGACACCTGTTGCATATCCAATCATAATAAGATTTATGAAGGGCGTGCTTAGGAAAAAACCACCCAGCAGGATCCTGACCCTTGGTCGGAATCTTAGCCTGGTCCTAGAGGCTCTCTGTGATCCTCCATTCGAACCACTGAGTGAGGTTAAGATAGATTTTTTATCTTATAAAACCGCTCTACTCTTGGCACTTTTTCTCGGCGAAACACGTGGGTGACCTCCATGCATTGTCTGTATATCCAATGTGTACCAGATTCTCCCCTGACGGGTCAAAGGTCACCCTAAGGCCTAATCCCGCATACATCCCCAAGGTCTTGACTTTGAACCCCAACCTCTCCTCCTTCCCACTTGCTCCTGTCCTCACTCAGAAACAGGAAAGGCTGAAGGCTCTCTGCCCCGTGAGAACTTTACGCACTTACAGGCAAAGAACAGCCGAATGGAGAAAAACAAATCAACTGTTTGTGTGCTTTGCAGCACCTGCAACCGGAAAGGCCCTATCAAAACAACGCCTCTCACATTGGGTGACTGAGGCCATTAAAAGGGCGTACAGTAGCAAAGGTCAACAGATGCCCTCTGGAGTGCACGCTCACTCGACCAAGGGATTGGCCACTTTGTGGTCATTGTTCAAGGGTGTACCAGTTGAGACATTTGTGCTACTGCAAACTGGAGCTCATTAAACACTTTTGCAAAGCATTACAGTTTGGATGTTACTGCGTGTGATGTCACTCAGGCTGTTCTTTCTAACCCACAGTAGAAAGTAGCCTTGAGATGCCTGCTGGTCAAGGGCAGATGTTCACACTAGCATACATTTTACTGAGCATTTCAAGGGTGTGAATGAATTACGTTCCCATAGCAAGTATGTTGCACCAAGAGAACTTGACTGAAAAGGAACTGAAAGTTATGCACCATAACTCATGTTCCCTGAAGGAAGGTAACGAGGTGCAACATATCTGGCCCTTTCAATGCTGAAAGCTCTGTGAAGTGCAATTTTGGAGAAAGATTGATGGGCTTCAGTCGCTTAAATAACCAGAGGGCGGGGCCTCTGGCGCGACGTTGACGCCCTAGCCGTAAAGGCGTGAATGTATTCCTTCATGTAATCGCGCGGGGGCGCAATTCCCATAGCAAGTATACCATACCATACCATTTTATTTATAAAGCACTTTAAACAGGAACAAGTCCACACCAAAGTGCTGGTATGTTGCACCTCGTTCCCTTCCTTCAGGGAACATGAGTTATGGTGCATAACTTTCAGTTTTCCAGGGGCACAAAGCAAAATTTTCAAGACTTAAGTACCGTAGATCACCATAACCTTCTCCAGAGCAGGCCATCTTCAAAATGTTTGTTTAAATTGTCTATAAGGAGCTCTATCTGTTCTGTCTGTTCACCTTTTATTTTCCTGTTGAAATCGCAAGTAGAAAAATCAGTCTAAAATGAAAGATTTAGCATATCTTAAAGGGGACCACACATGCAAATTTCACTTTTTAATGTTTTTTTTTACTCAACTTTGGGTATTTACTTCATAAAAAAACAGTCCTTGTGCCAAAAAAATGCACCCAGTGGTTTATTTACTCTAAGTAGATTTATTTGTCTGTGATTAAAAACGGTTCGTTTCACACTTCCTGCGGTTTGTGACGTCACAAACCGTAGCCAATCACCTCAAACCTGAGTCCAGCCCCTCACCTAGCAACCCCTGGTGATGCTCCACCCACTTGAGTATAAAAGATGTCACGGTTGCCTAGCGGTTTAGGAGCTGACCTGGCGGTCATTTATTTATTTATTTATTCATTTATTTAGCCCCCGGGGGGCTAGGGGTTTGCCCCGCTCCAGCCATGCAGCACATCTCGAGTAAAACCAGAATGTTTTATTACCTTGTTTGAACTCTGTCTCGTTGAAACTGTGCACACACACACTCTCGCGGGGCGACAGTCTGTAACGTACAAGCACCACTGATTGATATATTTTTCATATTAGCAACTTATTTAGTTTAAGAATACTTTTCACTTCATCAAAATCTAATCAAAACTTCAGCGTTCTAAATGTAGGTGGTTGTGATTGTTTCTTATACGATGAAAGACTGCTTTTTGCATAACTGCCCGGTTGGCCTAGAGGTAGTGAATTGGACTCGTCACCCAAAAGACCCGAGTTCGCTTCCCGGTTGCAGTATCTTTTTTTTTTTTTTAAGCCTTTTGTTTCGCAGACCGCCGGCGAAGACACCATCTGCGTGCGGGAGTTGCTGGGAGCTACTGGCTTTTGAGGTCCGGGGGTCCGGTCAGAGGTTGCCTCATGCAGATAAATTAACTGGAGACACTCTGTGAACTTTGTGTGTGTGTGGACTGAAGCAGCGATCGCTCCCAAAAGCGCCGCATGCAACGAGCGGAGCTAGCACCGCCCGCTCGGAGGGAGAAGTACTTGCTCGGAGGAGGAAAAGCTATCATTAGCCTCGGAGGTGGGCTAATGCTAAAAAAAGGAGCTGCAAATGGCGGCGCGCGCAGAGGGCTTTTGGTAAGTTATCTTAAGCTACTAGCACTAACAGTAAGTCAAATGAGTAATAAAAAAGAGCTAATTTTAAAACAACAACAGATTAGAGATACTGGCTGTTACAGAGGGCGTAGTTAATGTAAACAGATCTTTGTAGGGCGTGGCTTTCAGACCTCATTATTCACAAACCGGTCGTTTAGAACGGAAGTGAAATTTGGCAGAATTAGAAAGGGGATATTTTATTATATAAGCATTATTTTGTGTATAAAATTGAATGAAAATGGTCTGGAAAGCCCACAGATACACCACAAAAAAATTATATGACCTACATTTGGTCCCCTTTAAAGGAATTGCACAACACATTTCAAGCCAGCTTTTTAGCTTATCATCTGTAGAGAAGTGAGGAGGCCATAACCATTGTGTTCAAATCTTGTATGCATGATGTGTTATCAAATTTTAGTCAGAGTCAGAGAGATTTATTTGTCATTCGCATCTCATGTGGTGGAACGAGATTATGTACACAGGGTCCCAGTTACATCCAACAATAAAATGCAAAAGAAAAACAGTAATAAGATCTATGATATGAACTAAGAAAAACATAAACTAAAAATACACTAAGCACTAATATCATATAAAAACATTAATCCAAACAGCAGCACAAACATGAGTCTGTATGAGCAAATGAACACGAATGAACACAGCAACATGAAACAGATCAGCAGCAGCATGATGGGATATTTCACTGTGATTATTCTGGTTAGATGTTCATGAGTCTAACAGCCTCAGGGTGGAAGCTGTTCCTCAGTCTAGTGGTTCTACACTTAATGCTCCTCAACCTCCTTCCTGAGGGGAGTGGGGCAAAAAGTGTATGTGCTGGGTGAGTGGGGTCCTTCATGATGCAGGTGCCTATCTGGAGGTGTAAATGTCTGTGATGGTGGGGAGACTGACTCCAACAGACTTCTGTGCAGCCTTCACCACTCTCTGTAGAGCTTTTCTTTCTGCAGCTGTGCAGCCTCCATGCCACACGTTGATGCTGGAGCACAGGATGCTCTCCACTGCACACCTGTAGAAGGAGGTGAGGACTGAGCTACTCAGACCAGCTCGTCTCAGCCGTCTGAGGAAGTAGAGTCTCTGATGAGCTTTCTTGATCAGGCTGGTGGTGTTATTGCTCCAGCTGAGGTTATCGTTCATGTGTACACCCAAGTACTTGTAGCTGGAGACCACTTCCACCACAGATCCTCTGATGTTCAGTGGGGTGTGGGTGTATTTGTTCCTTCTGAAGTCCACAATCATCTCCTTTGTCTTCTTCACATTGATATGAAGGTTATTCTCTTTGCACCAGCTCTCCAGGTGTTCCACCTCCTGCCTGTAGCTGGACTTATCATTGTTTGTGATGCATCCCACCACAACTGTATCATCTGCAAACTTTACAATATGACAGCCTGGATGGGTAGCTGCACAATCGTGAGCAGAGTGAACAGGAGAGGGCTCAACACACTTCCTTGAGGAGAGACAGTGCTGAGGGTTATGGTGGAGGAGGAGAAGTTGTGGATCCTCACTGACTGTGGTCTGTTTGTTAAGAACTACCCAGTTACAAATGGAGGGGCTTAGTCCAAGTGTGAATAGTTTGCCCATCAGGGTTTGGGGGATCATGGTGTTGAAGGCAGATGTGAAGTCCACAAAGAACATATGGACGTAAGAGTCATTTTGTTCCAGGTGGGTGAGAGCAGTGTGGACCAGAGAGGAGATGGCATCCTCTGTTGATCTGTTCTCGTGGTATGCATACTGATGAGGGTCCTCGTTGATTCTGATCGATGTTTTGATGTGGGTCATGATCAGTTTCTCGAAGCATTTAGCGACTATCGGGTGAGGGCCACTGGCCGATAGTCATTCACACCAGTCACTGTAGAGCTTTTTGGGACTGGGATGATGGCAGCGTTGGCAGCAGTGCTTCCAGCTACAGTACTGCTTTCTGCTGAAATGGAGGGAACGTTTTGATCCGATCCAAACCTGACTAAAAAGTTTGGTCCTTATTTATAGTGCCTTGGTCGCTCAGTGGATGCAGAGAGCCGCACAGAACCGACCGGGAATTGGACTAGAACTACTTCCAGCCTCATCGGTCAATCTGAATGCTGCTTGTCCGTTCATAAAGCTTCTCGAGTGGGGAGGTGTTGCTTGGAGGTCCAGTGTCTTCTCCGGAGCTCACATGAACTTTTTTCATCCGGATCCCTGTGGATTATGTGAACTCTATCTGGACCTGGCTCCTCCAAGGTCTGGCTCTCTCTAAAAGCGTCTGGTGCTCAACGGCTGCAGAGAGCCGATCAGAGCTGGACCAGAACCGGATCAAGGCTGGTGAGTACCCATATACAATTTTGCAGTACTGTACAGTACGTTGATAAAATGATGTAGGTTTAAGAGTTTAAAACATTGCAAGAGTGTGGGAAGGGTTTATAAAGCCTTAAAGTATAAATAAATACTAAAATAAATATAGCGTTTTTACTTGGCGGTTTTTCACCTATAATGGTGGTGTGTGAATTGTAACTCCCGCAATAATACAGGGACCACTGTAAATGTTTAAAAGGCCAATTCTTGAAATAAAATCCTAAAATATCAATTAATAAGTGATATATTTTAGCATTTATTCCTTTTTTTAGGCTTGAGCTACAACATGGGCTTTTTAAATTCTAAATAAACCTCATGTTTGATCAGACCAGTTGGAAATATTTCCCATTTAATAATTTGTTCTTTTTTTTTTTTTTTTTCATTAAACCTTTATTTATACAGGTTAATCCCATTGAGCCTCTGGAACTCATTTACGAGACCTGATTTCTTTAACCAAGACTGATGACAAGCTGTCATTTGTCCAGTATGTAACAACAGTACCAGTAGTTTTTCTGTAAGGGTTTTCAACCATTTACTTTTAAGAACAAAATGCTTAGGCAAACACTTTTTTTTTTTTTTTTAGAAGTTTAACATAGAACAAGCTTTTTTTTTCAAGTGAATGTACTCGTAGCTTGAAGAGGAAAGGGAACTTCGTATTGGGATTACCGGTATGGTTGATTTAGATCCTTTGTGTCAAGTTGATCATGTCTTGTAGAATTTTCACCTTTGTTTCACATTCTTAATTATCCATCAGTGTATACATGCATTGTTGATTATTAGATACTCATTTATTGTAGCAGTCAAGTATCTTTTTATAGCACTTTAAAAATAACTGAAGTGGACCAAAACGTTTAAAAATGTATCCATACCAGTGAAAAATACTGTATGCGACTACCGGTAGTTTGTATTAAGGACTCACAGCTTCAAAACTATTCTACAGCTTTTACTCTCAAAAACCTTAAATTAAAGCAATAACTTTGCTTTTAAGTTTTTACTCTTTATGTGACTTTAGGGTTGACATTTATTTTCTTTTTTATTTATGTACAATAATAAATATTGCAATAGCACTCACATACTCATGCATTAAATACTGAATGACAGTCCAAAATCCCTGCTGAATCAGTTCCATTGAAGAAAGAACTCCAAAATCTTTTCTTACATAGTGCACAAGGTTTGAAGACATACATGTTTATAAAAGGATCACATTTAAACTATCAATTATGCACAATTCGCGTGGTATGTCTGAGGTTAGGCAGCCCTCGACCACAAGTCTCATTTCAGATTATTAGGGCACAGACAATATAGTAAATTAGGAGCAGGACAGAAAAACACTCCATCCCTGTTTCAGCAATTATGGGCAATGGCTACGAACCTAAAACAACAATTTTATAAAGAAAGAAAAACAAAACGCTAGGGTTTCTTTCATCACATCCATCTGAGCCAGTGGAACTGTAATATGCCATAAAGATGGAAGACACACACTGATATATGATGAATACACACTAAATAGTGCAAGCACAAATACCTGCAGAAGACAAACATAAGCACAGTTTAACCAATGAATATACCCCTTAATGTGTTTCATTAGTCAAACAAAAAGGCTTTCAGTGCTCCAATCATAAAAGAACACAGCCTTAGCTATGAACATTGCTAATTAAAATCTGCTCAAAGCAAGCTTTGTTTTCCACTCGCCGTCATACAAACCCATGTCTGTGTTACAGAGGCTGCTTTTATTTCACTTCGACTCAGGTCTCACCAAAACATACCCATATTACATAACACGAACAAGATTTTATATCAGTTGTTTTACAGTTAGATTATCTAACACAGGCTTGGTTCCCTTATCAGTCAGGTTCACTCAGTGCAATATATGACTATGGGAATTGCGCCCCAGTGCGGTTACCTGAAGTAATACAATCACGCCTTTACGGCAGGTGGGTGTCAGCTTCACCACAGAGGCCCCGCCCTCTTGGTACAAAGACGCGTGTGCCCATCTTACTTTCTCTTTTTTGCCTTTCACCTCGCTTATACCTGAACTTCGTGGGACTTCTCTGTAGCTACATCACTCGACCAGAGGTGAGCTCGCTCCCTACGCTGAATGTACAGAGAAATTTCCTGCATGTTGCTGGGCTAGCGAAAGCTAGTCCAGCGTTTTTCATTTAACCTCAAAGCTTTTTCTTCTCTCTTCACAGCTACTTTGCTCGACGGCGCTAACTGCGTCACACCGCTACCCTGCTAACGAGTAGGAGGCTAGCCAGCAAAAGCGACGCGACGAAGGAAACGTCTTCGGACAACGTTAGTTCTGCTAACGAGCTCGACTCTTCTCAGCCATGGCTCCTGAGAAGGGAAAGCGAAAACCTAAAAACTCTAAGAAAACCAGCAGGCCAGCGAGCCTGGCTCCCGAACCTGCTCTAGCAGATGTGACTACCCCCTTTTTTTTCAGCAGCGACACCCACGAGGCCTGTTCGGTCTGCTCAGGGATGCTACACGCGGAGACACCCAACACTTTTCTCGCGGATGGCTCCGGAGAAAGGCAAGTGGAAATCGAGTAACCCCGTTGCTAACCGGCTAGCTCCTACGGTTAGCCCGGCTAACCGAGAGCTCCCATGACAGCGCAGGGCGGATGTCGGGCTTGTGCACCGCTGCTTACAATTAGCGTTGCTAGAAGGGTTAGCGTTGCTAACACGATTAGCACGGCTACGAGCAACCAACAAAGGACTCCATTGTGAGGTATGAGAAAAACTTGGTCTAGCTTGCTAACTAGCCTTCTCATGTTTTGTCTGTTTCGCTATCCTGTGTAGCCGAATCGACGATAGAGTTCATTGCACAGCTATTAACTGTTTGTTTCCCGATTGCTACGCTGCTCGATGGCCCATTTAGCACCGCTAGCGGGCTCACGAGTACCTCCACGTTTAGCTCCTGCTAACAAGGAGGCTCTCCGACTAGCACAGTCCAGGACGAGGAATTTCTGCTTACCTGTTCAGCTACGCTGACTGGTAGTTTTCCTATGCCCACAAAGAGAACATCGTGATGCTGAGAGCTTATCCACCTACGAGGCTAAGGATGATTCTCAGACGTTAACCATGTCAGGGCCCGAGGGACCCTGATGGAGTGGACAAGGACGAGCAGAAGAAAGCTTATCCAAAGAGAAGAAAAGCTAACTACTGCCCCCGACATAGCCTCCAGTGACGGAGCAAGGCGTCGAGGAGAGAGCAGAGGACTTTTTACAACAAGCTGCAACGGTGCTTGTCGAAGCAGATGGATCCACCCCAGCTCCGCCTGACTTGTGCCGCAGGACGGCCGAGTCTCTCAGGTGCCATGATCTGAACCCTCCCACCGGGACATCAAGAGTCAAGCTGGTGGGTAACTATTCCTCCCGAGGCAACAAGCTCATTGAGGCACGACACGCCGGTGCCCCCAGGCCCTTTTAACCGGAACCATGCGGTCAGGGTCGGCACCCAGGGTGGTCACCGCACCCCCTCCCCCTTCTCCCAGTCTCGGGCTGGGAGGACAGGGAGCTGACGGGTCTGTCTCACATCCAGAACTCAACCACCAAGGCCTAACCAACAAACCACCGCTGGATGAGGCCTACAGGATGGCAGACTTTACTGCCCGACCTTCGGGCGCATCGGACTGTCACTCTGGGAAAGAGCAGGACTGAACCGGTTGTCACGCTGTGACACTGGCGACCAACATCCTCACTGATGAGGGTTTTTCCACCCATGGGAGAGGAAAGCCACACATACTTAAACCTCCCCGGGGTCAAAGAGACCATGGTGGAAGGGACAATGATGTTCGTTAAAACACAAAGCATGTTCCCCTGTTTGTGCGATAAAAACAAAATGTTGTTTTGGAGCGCTATTAAAACCAAATACAGTAGTGTTTTAGCGTCTCTGTGCAGAAGCCGCGGCTCAACCCAGTACTTCTCATGCAGTGCGGAGAGAAAGCAGAGTCCTACATGACACTGAGCTGTCCCTGCACCATTACAGGCATCTTCACTCACAGAGGGTGGGAAAACGCCGAACCTTTACCACCAGTACCTGTGTTAGAGGGGCACAGATTAACTGGTTCAGAATGCTTAAACTCACAAGAATACTCAAACGCTTGTGTAATGGAGAGAAATTGTCGTCCACACACGACAATAAAGTCTCAGACTACTACTACTACTCAGTACAAAACTGCTCTCATTACACATCAATGCTTACATGGAGCTTCATCAGATTATCTGAAGGATATTCTTATTCCATACTCATCCACCTGGTCGCTGCGGTCACAGAACAGTAATCTCCTTCACATTCCGAGAACCAAATTAAGGACCATGGGAGACCGGGCTTTCAGTGTGGCTGCCCCCCGCCTGTGGAACTCTCTTCCTGACTGTCTGAGAGCCCCACAGTCTGTGGTTGACTTTAAGAGCGGCTTGAAGACCTTTCTTTTCAACCGAGCATACTCTACCTCCTCATGATTCTACTTTTGATCTTAGTTGATACTGTTATTGATTTTACTTGTTTTATTACTTGTTTTATTGACATTTAATTCTGTTGCACTTTGTAGCACTTTGAGATTTTCATTAATGAAAAGTGCGTTATAAATTGAATTCATTATTATTATTATTATTATTATTATTATTATTATTATTATTATTATTATTATTAT
>JBBPBX010006381.1:43824-68690 GCA_038048925.1 Garcialebias charrua
TATATATATATATATATATATATATATATATATATATATATATATATATATATATATATATATATATATATATATATATATATATATATATATATATATATATATATATATATATATATATATATATATATATATATATATATATTTTATATATATATATATATATATATATATATATATATATATATATATATATATATATATATATATATATATATATATATATATATATATATATATATATATATATATATATATATATATATATATATATATATATATATATATATATATATATATATATATATATATATATATATATATATATATATATATATATATATATAATATATATATATATATATATATATATATATATATATATATATATATATATATATATATATATATACACAACCCTGTGTACATAATCTCGTTTTCATCACATGTACCACATGCGGTGCAAATGACAATAAAGACTCTCTGACTCTCTGACTCTGATATATAATTATGCCCCCAAGGCCTCATCCACACCAACAGAATGGCCTCATATACATACCAATGGCTGCAAAAATGCTAATTCAATGAGCCATTTGACTAACTCCCATGGGGAGTATAGTTAGAATATCCAAATGGCTCACATGTGGTAGTGCTAGTGTTAAGGCGCTGATGCCCGTCCTACTTTCTCTAAAATGCACTTCACCGAGCTTTCAGCATTGAAAGGGCCAAGTATGTTGCACCTCGTTCCCTTCCTTCAGGGAACATGAGTTATGGTGCATAACTTTCAGTTCCCTTTCAGTCAAGTTCTCGGTGCAACATACTTGCTATGGGAACGTAATTCATTCACGCCCTTGAAATGCTCAGTAAAATGCATTCTAGTGTGAATGTCTGCCCTTGACCAGCAGGTATCTCAAGGCTACTTTCTACTGTGTGTTAGAAAGAACAGCCTGATTGACATCACATGCAGTAACATCCAAATTGTAATGCTTTGCAAAAGTGTTTAATGAGCTCCAGTTCGCAGTAGCACAAATGTTTGCAATTGGTACACCCTTGGACAGTGACCACGAAGTGGCCAAGCCCCTAGTCGAGTGAGCGTTCACTCCAGAGGGCACCTGTTGACCTTTGCTACTGTACGCCCTTTTAATGGCCTCAGTCACTCAATGTGAGAGGCGTTGTTTTGATAGGGCCTTTCCGGTAGCAGGTGCTGCAAAGCACATGAACAGTTGATTTGTTTTTCTCCATTCGGCTGTTCTCTGCATGTAAGTGCGTAAAGCTCTCACGGGGCAGAGAGCCTTCAGCCTTTCCTGTTCCTGAGTGAGGACATGAGCAAGTGGGAAGGAGGAGAGATCAAAGTCTAGACTCCTATGGCTCAAAGTCAAGACCTTGGGGATGTATGCGGGATTAGGCCTTAGGGTGACCTTTGACCCATCAGGTACGAATCTGGTACACATTGGATGTACAGACAATGAATGGAGGTCACCCACAAGTTTCGCCAAGCAAAGTGCCAAGAGTAAAGTGGTTTTATAAGATAACAAATCTATCTTAACCTCGCTCAGTGGCTCGAATAGAGGATCACAGAGAGCCCCCAAGACCAGGCTAAGATCCCAACCAGGGGCCAGGATCCTGCTGGGTGGTTTCGTCCTTAGCACTCCCTTCATAAACCTTATTATGATTGGATGCACACCAGGTGTCCTGTGTCCCCAGCCTTCGTGACAGGCTGAAATAGCTGATAGGAAAACTTTAATCATTGAGAAAGAACAACCTTTTTCCAGTAAGTCCTGAAGGAAAGTCAGGAGCTGAGCCAGGTTACATGAGTAAGAAATAATATTTCTTTCTGTGCACCAAGCTTCAAAAATATGCCACTTTTGTACATAGAGAGACTGTGTTGACATAGCACGAGCATTTTGGATGGTTTTTACCACATTTTCCGGTAGGACTGATGCCATCAGCTTGTTCTTTTCTGCCAACAAGCTGAATTTTTTAACGGTTCTCAGCCTAAGCGGCGAGACTACTTCTTCTGGTGACATAGTTTGACCCCAAAGAAGAACAGTTGGTGTATCCAGTTCCCTTCCAGGGGCCCTAGAAGCCGTGACCCCCTGGAGGTCAACCAAGTTGGAGATAAGGCCTTTTTGTCGATGTGCTACCAGGCTGCTCTGATCGAGAGTGATCAAGGGCAGATGCAACCTGTTGTCCTTATTAGACAGAAGTGGAACAGAAAGTCTGTTTTCTCTCTCCTTGTTTTGGGTCATGGGACTGAGAAGCTGCAAGTTTTGTAAACGAGCAGATATTCTGACCCCAATCTGTTTCCTGGATGGGTCCAGTTTACTGGTCCTCGGCCTTAACAGAGCGTTCAAACCAGACAAACCGGCCAGGGTCTGTATTTCGCACGTTGGGGGAATATTGTTTAAGAGCAGAGCTGAACAAGCACAGTGAGAAAAGTCACGTGCTGCCGGATTACTGCTTGGACATTACGTGTCACTCATTAATAATAAAGAGACAACTGCAACGTGAGAACGTGGAGATGATCCTTTGTGCTTAGCAGACTTTAAATTGTTTGGTGATAGAGAGCCCAGTTCCCTTCGAATAAAAGGAAAAGGAATCTGATTAAGCTCTGATTTGTTTACATACACAGCAGCCTGAACACAATTGCTTTTATGAACGTGTGAAGCTTGTGGTTGCCTGTGGGCATCTGACGTGGCCCTCCCTTATCGTTAGATTCTGTTGGCGCGCCTCCCTGAGGCTTGGACATGTCACGTGTTTGCTTGGTTATTGTATTGACCGCCCCGTCGTTCACAATGGAGCGGGAGCTGGAGCATGTGATCCCCCTCACCTGTCTCCATGAGGGGTGGGGGGCCTGCTGGCAGATGCCTCTGTGCCTGTCCGGTACAGACGGAGCAGAGGTACCCTGCCGGGGCTCATTGATTAGGCTAACACCCCGTGAGCCGTGAGGGAGGGGGGGGACGGCCCCCTCCCTTTATGATGGCTGGCAGGCCAGAGGGACCTGTTCTGCTGAAGTTACTTGTGTTTTGTAGTTGTTGTTTTTTTATGTTTTTTTTTTTAGAGTCAATAAAACATAGAGTGGCTGTTTTTTTTTAGCTTTATTCGTGCTTAAGTGTAACAACATGTTTGATTTTATGTCACCCACAGCAGGAAAAACATGATTTGTGCATGCAACAGAGTTACCAGCTTTTTGTACCGTGTTACAAATAAAGTCTGGACATGAAAGGATCATTCCCCGTACCGCTTGGGCGGGTGATCGTGTAAAGTCAAGACGTGAACCTGGTTCATCAGGCACGCTTTTGTCTGTCATCCCGGTTCGCCGAGGAGGCCCTGTGTCTGACCGCCTGGCGGGGGACAAGCCTGTTTTTGCTCCATGCATGCTCGGTACGAGGTGGGCCCGGCGGTGGTCTCTGCCGATGCTCATCCTTATACGCCGGCCGCTTCTGCGGTGGGGCACGCGTTGCAGAGCATTGTCAAGGCTGCGCAGGTCTGCCTCCAGCAGACTCCCTGGGGGAGGGGGGGCGGGGATGAAGCTTCTCCTGGGAATGCCCTCCCCGGAGAGCTTCAGCCTGTTTGCGCCTTTTGTCCAGCTTGGTCTGAATTTGATCCAAAGCTTTCCCAAACAATCCTGTCGGCTCTATCGAGTGGTGGAGAAAAGGCACCTTTTGTCCCTCGGGGAGATCAGTTAAAGTCATCCACAGATGGCGTATCGCGATGACCACTTCCGCCATGCCTCTGCCTTGAGCAACAGCGGCTGTCCCCATCATGCGGAGCACAAAGTATGTTACCCCACGGGCTTCATCCAGCTAGTCAGCAGCAGCCTGCTTACCCCTCGTTACCTGGAGCTGTTGCAGCTTTTCAGCTAGGTAAGCCTGCATCAACGCGGAAGCGTTCATGTCGCGCGTCGCGAGTCCCAAGTTAGATCTGTGAGGAAGTCCGGGAAAACGGACATCCTTTGCCTCGTGGCGGTCTGCTGCTTTGAGTAAAAATAGTTTCCTGCCAGCCTCGTGACCTGTTGACGAGATGGAGGCTCTGGCCATGGGATGTGCAACGCGTCCGTTGCTCTGTGACACAGGTCGAACAGAACAGGGATGCAAAAGTCAGTTTCCGGGAGCACAGGTACCGGGGTTTGGGAGAGGTCTTCCCCCTGTTCCTCGAATTCGACGTCTGCGTCCTCCGCGGAAAATTTGCCTGAGGCTGAAATCGAGATCTCATCCTCGTTCATCACGCCTCAAGTGTCGAATTTGACTGTTAAGTCCACCATAGGAGCCAAGACGTCAGGGCTGTCACCCCATTAGACTTGTGTGCTGTCGTGCAGAGCCATGTTCTCGAGCTCCGGCGTGGGAGTGAGGCGCTCGGTGGTGTCCGTATCCGTTGGCACTGCTGGGGCGCCCATGGCCTTTGCGACAAGGTCAACCCGGTGCCGTAGCACCGCCTCCAGCATCTGGTTGCAGTGTAGGCAAAAGTTGGATGCATCCAGCGCTGTTTTTGCATGTAACATTCCCAGGCAGACGGGACAGGCCTCATGGGTGTCCGTCGCCACAAGGGAGAAACCACATCCGCTAGGACAAGCGCGCAAAGTTGGGCTTGCTGTCCTGCTGATTTTCCTTGGAAGTCTTGTCTTTCGCTTTCCTTTCTCCGGAGGCATGTCCGAGATAAGGTGAGCGAGTCCTTCCAGAAACCTTTTTCTTTTAATCTGTTTAGACGTCTCCTCAATCGCGTCACTTTCGTTGGCTAGCCCGCTACGAATTAGCAGGGGTAGCGGTTGTGATGCAGTTAGTGTCGTCGAGCAAAGCAGTCTGTGGAGAGAGGAGAAGAAAATACTTCGGGGTTAAGAGAAAATGTGCCGGACTAGCTTTCGTTAGTCCAGCAATACGCAGTAATAATTCTCTGTACCCTCTATGTAGGGAGCAAGCTCACCTCTGGTTGAGCGATGAAGCAACAGAGAAGTCCCACGAAGTGAGGTAGTTCAGGTTTAAGCGAGATGAAGGGCAAAAAAGAGAAAAATGGATGGGCGTTAGTTGCTTAAATACCCAGAGGGTGGGGCCTCTGGCGCGACGTTGACGCCCAAGCTGTAAAGGCGTGAATGTACTGTATTCCTTCAGGTAATCGCACGGGGGCGCAATTCCCATAGCAAGTATGTTGCACCGAGAGAACTTGACTGAAAGGGAACCATACTGCTCACCCCAATTCCTATATGTGAATTTTATGTGGATGTTTATGAGTGAATGTCTAAGGTGTATAATAAAATTGAGTCCCAGGTGGTTCTGAACATCAGAGATGTAAAAACATTGCAGTACACCTGAGCCTCAAAATCCCTACATGTATTAATTTGAAATGAAGAGGGCGATGGTGCGCGGTGCTACGGCACCGGGTTGACCTTGTCGCCAAGGCCATGGGCGCCCCAGCAGTGCCAACGGATACGGACACCACCGAGCGCCTCACTCCCACGCCGGAGCTCGAGAACATGGCTCTGCACGACAGCACACAAGTCTAATGGGGAGAAAATAACTGCAGGAACAATGCTCCCGCAACGAGTCAGCTCCCCTGCTGACCCTGTATACCCCACCAGTTCGCCAACGTCCACCCAAGGAGCGAGGCCAAAACACCTCTTTGACTGCCAGGCCCATTGATCTCTAGACCAGAGAGGGACATGGCCACCAGGGCCGCCAGCAGCAGGACCAACAGCCCACATCCACCAGCAAGACCCCTACAAACCGTAGTCAGCCCGCCGCCCAAGAGGACACAAAATCACACATGCCCGCCCAAATTCATTCATTCATTCATTCAACCTTTATTTATACAGGCTAGCCTCGTTGAGTCACGGGGACTCATTTACAAGAGGGACCTGTCTCACTCACACCAAACAACCATCCACTCTCACACTCACACCTAGGGTCAATTTAGAGTCACCAATCAGCCTAACAAGCATGTTTTTTGGTCTGTGGGAGGAAACCGGAGTACCCGGAGGAAACCCACGCATGCACGGGGAGAACATGCAAACTCCACCCAGAAAGGCCCCGGACCGGGATTTGAACCGGCAACCTTCTCGCTGAGAGGCAGCAGCTCTACCAGTTGTGCCACCGTGCTGCCCAAATGCCGACAGAGCCAGGAAGCACCGGGAGCGGGCCCCCACCACAGAAAAGGGCCCGCCCACCAGCCATGCATAGTCCCAGACCATCATCAAGGACATCCACTCAGTCCCCACCCCAGAAGAAATACTACACCCACCCTTCATACTAACAACTTTCAGAACACATAACACACTAGACACCCAGGCTGGGTCAACCTGCCCCCTCCCATGGGCCACCAGTCACGCTCCCAGACACCCAACCCCCCAGCACACGAACCCCCAACCCACCAGAGTGCCGAGGGCCCCCGACAGGCCAGAGCCGGGCACCAGAGCGCAAGCCAGCCCATAGCCCGGCGACCCGCCTGCCAGAGCCCAAGATCCCCGACCCCCACCAGGCCCAAGCCCGGGGACGAGACGTCCCCAGAATCCCAAGCCCCCAGTGCCCACCCCGAAACCACCCCAGCACAGCCGGGCCACCGACCGGCAACCCATGGCCGCCGCCATAGACCACCTGAGGGCCCGCATGCCGCCCCCAGCAGACATACCCCAGAAGCCCCCGGTCCTCCCCAGGTTGAAGGCAGTGTCCTCCCCGCCCAAACAGCCCCAACCCCCCGGCGCCCCAAACCCCGACCTCCCCCCACACCAGCCCCAATGCCTCATAAGGCCAGACCCCAGACCCCTCACTTCACTATGTAACAGAGCCGATCAAAGAATGCCAGAGAGATTGATCCGATGTGTCGGCAGATGCTGTTTCAAGACTAATATGATCTAACAGAAGAATTTTATACTGATTAATGCTAAGATTATTTTTATTTTTCCAATTCAGGAGTATGGTTTTCTTTGCGATGCATAAGGCAGTGAAAAGCATACAGGATGTATTTTTTTTCTAGTGTAGCACCTTCAAAGATACCCAATAAGAAAACAGATGGAGAGAGTGGGATATTACATTTCAAACATTTAGACAAGTCTTCACATACCTGGACCCAGAACCTCTGAACGGGTGGACAGAACCAGAGTGCATGAATATAGCCATCAGGTATTTTTGCCTTTGCACTGTGAGCAGTTGTTAGATGGTGTAAAACCCATCTGATGTTTAAAAACATTTAAATTGACTAGAATCTCCAATTTACAATTAATACAGTACAAGGTTCTCTATAGAGTACATTATACAGGTCAGCGAATGTTCTTAGTCATTTACTGAAATAGATAAGATGCCAAACAACTTCTAGATTAACATCAAATTAGGGACGCATGATATTATTTGCATGGTATCTGTATCGACCGATATTAACGTTAAATTTCAATATAGGACATCGTCCATTCCATTAAAATAGCTCGCCGATATAAAAGGCACTGTTTTTGCCTGCAGCGGCAGTACAACGTGATGACATTACAGCATCAGTGCAACGCAATAACGTCACATGCGCCTACCCGATCTCATGGCGGAGAGGAAAATTCAAAATGTCGGCGGTGTGGAAGTTTTATTTTTCGTTGGTGAGGATGTCGGATTCTGAAGATTTATGGACTAAGTTGAGCCTCGCTATGTCGTCCGCAGTCGGATATATTTTTCCGACGTAACATTACCCGAGTTACCAGTCGTCCTTTCTGACGTCACTGAGAAGCTAATAATAATAATAATTATTATTATAATTAATTCAATTTATAACGCACTTTTCATTACTGAAAATCTCAAAGTGCTACACATATATTGAATGCTACACACATTCATAAACCGGTGGCGGCAGACTACCATGCAAGGTGCTTTCCAGTCCTACCGGGAGCAACTCAGGGTTAAGTGTCTTGCCCAAGGACACAACAACACATGGTGCGGGTCAGAGATGGGGACTCGAGTTTGGGACTCGGACTCGAGTTGCACTTAAGTCGCAAAAACAGAGACTTCAGACTCGACTCGGACTTGCATTCAAATGCATTCAAAAGACTTCCAACTCGACTCGGACTTGCATTCAAAAGACTTCCAACTCGACTCGGACTCGCCATTTAAGACTCGTGAGCATCGAGAATTGTTCGGAACCGGGACTAACTGTCCGGTTTTCCCGAAATCGTTCAAAATATTAATTTGCGATTCCTATGTTCGATGCTAGTTAGCCGACCGGAAGTAGCCGCCACCGAAAGCCAACGAAGAAGAATCCACCGGAAGTGTGCATCTGCTATCGATAGCGTACTAATTTAATAAAATGACCAGTCAGGTCAGTGCAGCACTTGCAATAATTTTCTATCATGCAAAGGAGCGTGGAGAAGTAAAATAGTGTCCCGTCTTTGACGCACTCCACCGGATTATTTTCGCTTCGTATCCGACCGGAAGTACAGAGTGGTCCGTCTGCAAAACGCTCCGCCGAACTTTTCGCTAATCGCTACCTCTTCGACTCCATCAGGTAAATAAATAAACTATAAACTACATCTCATACCAACATTAAGGCAGCTAATAAGTTATACTCCGCTTAAAGCGGTAAGTCAGCTCAAATACAAACACGATGCTAACGTTAGCTCGTTTTTTTTTCTTAGACAAACGACCTGAAATGGTTTCACTGTCCAAGGTAAATACGTCAGTGTAACCGAGTGCCACAAAACAGTTACAGCATATGTTGTGAAAAGGTTGCATCCCTTTTCAGATGTGGATTCAATTCAACCATGGATTGCACTTACATTGCACTCAAATCCAACACTTATTAACATTCTTAATTCATTTAAAGTTCTCTGTGTCTTTTAAAATGTTTTAATGTCTCTAGTTTTCAGTATTATATAATTTATGTTTATGTTCTCTTTCATTCCATTATGAGTGAATGTCACAGTTTGAAGAATTATTGAATAGGTTAGTTAGGCAATAACAACAGAGCTAATAATTGTATACATTCTCAGTCTTAAAAATGATTTAATAATCTCTTTTTACTGATAATACTGATAAACCTGTTGTTTGTTTAGGAACCTCCCTGCAGTCTGTCCAGAAAGTCTCCACTGGAGGAGCGTTTTGCTGAGGAAAGGGCACAACATAATTTCACAGCTCCATGTCCATGAAGAAACAAATGGAGAGAGGGCTGCAGATACCAGGACATCCCACCAGCTGTTCTGTCTGAGGATCCTGCTGCTGTGGTGGAACCAGGTTAGCCCATCAGTGGGAGCTCAGTAACATGACTGCAGCATCAGACACTGGACAATATTATTTGTACTGTATAATAATAATAATAATACTGTATATGTTTGTGAGTCCTCCATGTTGGCTCTCTGCCCTATGAGAAATTCATAGTACCGGTAAATGTAACAAAAAGGAAAAAGTTCAAGGAAAAAGTTCATAGCATTAAATTCAAACAGAAGTTCAAATTATTTCATCCTGAAATAACTCTGGCTAACTACTGTAGCTTTTTTATAACATGGAGTTAAACTCAAAGCAGTCTCCTCAGATAAATAGTGTTACCATTATTTTTATATTAAAGTTTCTGTTAACTTATTATTTTTATATTAAAGTTTCTGTTAACTTATTATTTTTATATTTGATTGTTTCTGTTCAGTGCCCTGAGACAACTTGTGACTTGGAGCTATACAGTATAAATAAACTGAACTGAATTGAATTGAGGAGAGACATTTAATGTAATGTTTTGGCCTCTACATTCAGATAAAAATAAGCTGTAACGTGTAGTCAGTCACTGCCTAAAAGGTTGTTAGCAGCTGCTACAAACAAGCTTAGTGTCAGTGTGTTAATCTAATGTTAACCTGGATATTTTTAAAAGGAGACATTTAATGTCTATTGTTTGCGAATGAATAGCATACATTCATTCACGGTGTCACTCAAATATTAGGGACTTGACTTGGACTTGACTTGGACTTGAGATCAGAGACTTGAGACTTGACTTGGACTTGAGATCAATGACTTGAGACTTGACTTGGACTTGACCTGGACTTGAGATCAGAGACTTGAGACTGGACTTGGACTTGAGATCAGAGACTTGAGACTTGACTTGGACTTGCAAAAAATGACTTGTGGGCATCTCTGGTGCGGGTCCCGGGAGTCGAACCGCCAACTTTCCGATCGGGAGACGACTGCCATTACCACTACACCACGGCCGCCCCGATAGCACGATTTGTTGGGTGAGTTTTACCACATACATATGAACGTCGTGTTAGCCCCGTTAGCATGATTAGTCTTATGGTGCAATAGATAGATAAAAACGTTGAAATTAAAAAGTCTGTCCTTCATGCACAGGAGTGCAGAGGATCCCACACTACAGCTAAGAACCTGGAACAAGCCTCCACAAGTGAGACAGCATTGCAGGTGCCGATAGCACGATTTGTTGGGCGAGTTTTACCACATACATATGGACGTCGTGTTAGCCCCGTTAGCATGATTAGTCTTATTGTGCAATAGATAGATAAAAACTTTGATATTAAAAAGTATGTCCTTCATGCACAGGAGTGCAGAGGATCCCACACTGCAGCTAAGAACCTGGAACAAGCCTCCACAAGTGAGACAGCACTGCAGGTGACTCATGCTAATAAATAACATTGGACAATTTTCATTTAATATACGGTAAGTTAAATTGCTATGCATATCTTATGGCTGTTACTGAATATTTGTCACCAGCTCTTACAGATGTTACAAAAAATTTGTAGCAAATAAGCCTAAATAAGAGGGCTATGTTCTAACAAAGGAACATATATAAAATATCGGCATTGAATATCGGCTGAACAAGTTTTAACATATAGGCATATTGGCCAAAAATCCAATATTTTGCATCCATACATTAAGTATTAACTTTTTGAGCATTTGATTATTAAGCTCATCTCGTGCTTTATCAGGTAATTTCACTAACACACACAGACATGGACAAAAACATTTTATGCTTGACTTGAGCTTCAGGCAATATTAAATGTATAAAAATGTCTAATCTAAAATGAACAAACAAAATAATGTTCAAAACTGAAGCGAAAGTAAAAAAATTCTGGCTAAAGCTGAGCGATTCATCCCTCCTGACCTGACAACAACAATCAGTCTTCACAACCATTCTCATGACGGTAACCCTTATAACTCTACATGAAGATTTAAGGGATATTTGTGAGAATCTTTGCAAAAGTCCACATAACTCTCCAGCTGGCCTTTGGTCGGACACAGAAAAGCTGAGAAAACTTTGTGGAGCCTGGATCTTAACCCCCTGAATTGGTACATTCAGTACTGGCTACAGAAGCTCTGCTGGCCTGCAGAGTTTCATGTCTCACCAGCTGACTGGTTAAGTGGTCAAAAAGAGTAAAAGTGTGGATACAAGACTGAGGATTTACCAGCTTTAACTTTTCATATGAAGATTTTAGAGGCCAGGCCTGATGGATATGGACGCCACCGTGGTATGGAGTTTGGAGTCTTAAAGCAACCAACACAGGCCATAACACACACATACATACACACACATAACCCCCACTTATCCTCAAGCAGCCACAATTGGAGTCGAGATTCTAATCAGGCTTGAGCCAGCAGACTGAGGGAATTATTTATGCTGGAAAGGACGAGGAAACCTTGAGAAGGGAGAGAGAGAGAGAAAGAGAGAGAGAGAGAGACAAGTGTGTTGTAACATTTCTTTACTTTCAATCTTTAGCATAAAAAACAGAACGCCTCACCTAATATTAATTTTAAAAGCAGTTTTACTTTAAACCATGTCTTGAAAGCTGTGAAAGACAAGTGTGTCAGTAAAAAGTTGGAAAAGAAGCAGGAAAAATACATGGAGGCAGGCACAAGCTATAAATAACAAATGTTGACAGAGTACAAAGTATGTGATACGGGTCAAACCTACTGTCACTCTGGAAAAACTGTTTTAAAGCATTCTTTAATTTGTGTGATTAGCTTATGTTTGAATTCCATCCATTGACACAGTGGACCACACTGTCCTTTTGTCTCGTCTTCAACGCTATGTTGGAATATCTGGTACAGCTCTCAAGTGGTTCACTGCCTACTTGACCAACAGAACGTTCTCTGTAATGTTGGGTAATTTGTCTTCCTCTACTGCCCCTCTCTCTTGTGGTGTGCCACAGGGTTCTATTCTTCGTCCTCTCCTCTTCTCTTTGTACATGCTGCCTTTTGGATCAGCAATAGCCAGACATCTTTTTTTTTCACTGCTATGCTGATGATCTACAAATTTATTTACAAATGAAGCCTAAAAATAGTAACATTCTCATACCTTATACTGATGGTATTGCTGACATTAAACAGTGGCTTCACCGTAATTTTTGTTTTTAAATGAAGGAAAGACGGAATGCATCTTCTTCAGTGATGATGTTCCTGTAACTTTGGTGCTCTGACATCCAAGTTCAGACCTACAGTTAAAAACGTGGGGGTGACGTTTGACAAGGATTTAAAGTTTGATAAACAAATAGCCTCTGCAGTCAAGGCCTGTTTTTATCAGTCACGTCTCTTATTCAAAGTTAAGCCTTTTTAAATCGTTCTGATTTGGAAAAGGCCATTCATGCTTTTATCACTTCAAGTCTTGACTACTGCAATTCCATATATGCAGGAATCTCCCAATCCTCCATTAGATGGAAATCTCCCAATCTCCATTAGATGCCTTCAATTGGTCCAAAATGCTGCAGCTCGACTCTTAACAAACACCTCCAGACATGAGCACATTACTGTACCCCTGTTTTATTTTCTCTCCACTGGCTTCCAGTTGATTTTAGAATTAAATTTAAAAAAAAAAGTATTCACTTTTAAAGCTCTCAATGGTATTGCCCCACTAATACTATCTGATTGATCTTGTAGCTGTTTGTGAATGCAGGAGAACACTGAGATCATCCAATACTTTTCTACTGTCTGTCCCAAAGTCCAACTACAAACGATGGGGTGACCGGGCCTTTTCTGTCATTGCACCCAGCCTCTGGAACCATCTCGGGATTTGCGTTCCATCACTGATATGGAGCATTTTAAGTCTAATCTTTAAACCTTTTTATTCAATTTTATACCTAGTAGTTATTTGGCAATCTGGCTAGGTTTTAATTGTTTGTTTTTTTGTATGTTTTTGTCTGTTTTTTAATTATTATTTGTTTGTTTTTAACTTCTGTACTGTGCAGCACTTTGTGCACCTTTTGGCTGCTGGAAAGGGCTCTATATATAAAGTTTGATTGATTGATTGATTGATCTTTCTACCGCTTATCGGTAGTTGGGTCGCCAAGGCAACAAGTCTAGGAGAGAAACCCAACATCCCTCTGCAACACTTTCCAGCTTGTTCTGGGGGACCCCAAGGCGTTCCCAGGCCAGAAAAGATACACCATCCCTCCAGCGACTTCTGGGTCTTCCCCGGGTTCTCCTACCAGTGGGACGTGCCTGGAAAACCTCTAAAGGGAGGTGTCCTAATCAGATGCCTGAACCACCTAAAACGACTTCTTTCAATGTGGAGGAGCAGCAGCTCTACTCTGAGCTCCCTCCGCATGACGGAGCTCCTCACCTCATTAGGCTGAGCCCGGCCACCCTGTGAAGGAAGCTCATTTCATCCTCTTGTATCTGGGATTTTGCTCTTTTGATCATGAGCCGAGAACGGCGAGAGGTGAATAGTCCTGAAATGATGACAGAATGTTTATTCAGCTGTGCTCCTCTGAAAAGTCTGTGGAATTCCTCAGTAGCAGGTTTGGGAGGGTTGAGAGCATCAGGTTTACAAAACTTCTCAGGTGCGTTGAGATAAGACGGCCTATCAAGGCCAGTCGGGGAGCCAAATGTCAGATGAACACGATTGTTTTGGGAACAGGCAGAACTTTAATGACATCTATCTTCAGTCTGTGTTAGTCCACTCGCTTCCAAAATGACCAAATTAAAAGGACCACACCAATGGAATGTGCCTTAGAAAATCACCAAGATCTAACCCATTCAGCCAAACGTCTGGGTTTTCGAGACATGAACCAAGCCATCATGTAAGGCAGGCAGTCTGACCAGGTCCAGATTAGCCGCCGACGTCTTCCTTGTGTGTTGATAGATCAGGAACCAGCCGAATCCAAAAAGCAGGAACCAGTTATCATAAATCCAATTAAATATGTGTCCTTAAGATCCACAGATGACAGCAGAAATAGACACATTATCAAGTCTTCCAAGTCGATGAGATATCCAGCTGTGTGCATGCCAACAGGGCAAATCAGCTCGCCTACAGCCTGTCTTCTCTTCAAAGAAATGTTTATCAGTTGTGTTGAGGGACCAACTGACCAAATTGAAGTCCATAGTTATGATTCAGAATATTTTGTAGAAGAGAGGCTCTCAGACAGTTTCACAGACAAGACAAAGCAAAGTGGAGACTGAGAGGAGACATCCCGCCCTTGAGAAGAGCAAGTGTTGACATATCAAAGCATTCAGCACATTAAAAAATTGGTTCAATTATTATTTTTTTTTTTTAATTTTTACATTTTTCAAATATTTTATTTTATTTATATTTTTTTTGCCATGAGATCCATTCAGTTCCTTAAAAAGGTTATCTTTAAAATCTGCTTCAGAACACTTGATTTATTTTTGATTTCTTACATTTAATTATAAACTATTATTGTAGCTATTTTTAACAGCTTATAGCTTTTGCTACTTGAAACTAGGGATGGGGCAGATCCGATCCAGTATCAGTATCGATATCCGATACCAGCATTATTTAAGTATCGGGTATCGGATCAAACCTGCCGATACTTTTCCGATCCAGTTTCAAAGAGCACTTGTGTTCAATCACATTCTGTGACTGCCCTTCTTAACATTGTCTGAGATAAACCCAATGAAGACACTCTTAAGCCTTACAATAGGGGGTTCCCTATTGTAAGGCTTAAGAGTGTCTTCATTGGGTTTATCTCACACAATGTTAAAATGAATAGTTTGGGTGCAAAAGTTCCATTATACAGAGTCAAATACCTGAACAGTATCGGATCGGGAAAGTATCGGTATCGGTCGATACTGAGTTAATAAGTATTGGTATCGGATCGGAAGTGAGAAATGTGGATCGGTGCATCCCTACTTGAAACTTTAGATTATTGTTTCTTTTAGCTTTGGGCTATGATTTGCTACTTTTAGCTTTTAGTAAGCCTCTTACTTTTAGGTAGCGTTTTATTACTTTTAGCTTATAGTTTACTTTTTTGCTCCTTTCAGCTGGGCTTTATCTACTTTTAGTTTTTAGTTACTGTTTTGCTTCTTTTATTTATTAATTGTTTGCAACTATTGATTTCATTAAAACGTTGCTGCTTTTAGCTTTCACGTAGCCTTTGCTACCATAAATCTTTAGATTGTCTTTTGATATTTTTGTCTTTTAGTTATTGTTTTTATTTATTTTAGTCTCTAGATAATGTGTTACTTATTTTTGTTTTTAACTAATATTCTGCTTCTTTCAGCTTTAACTCAGTTTCACCTTCTTTATCAAATTTCAGGAAAGTCATCCAACACCAGCAGCATTCACACTGCATTTGTACAAAGTACAAATAATGCTACCTCTCTGGTTTTGTTTTGTGTTTATATTTTAAACACAATGTTTAATACAGTTTAATACAGTGGCAAAAAAAATGGCAGGCAATATTCGTTCCTTCAGTGAACGTTAGGGCTTTAATTTCTTTAACTACAATCTTCTTATGATACAAAGAGGCAGAATTATAGCTGTTTTTCATCAGACCTATGTACATCCTAATGTAATATTGTTAGACCTCATATCTGTTAACACAGAGTATGTGCTGATGAAGATATGTAGCTACTCCCACATTGTACTTTGCTCCAATATTTGCACATTTGACTGAATATTACTAAATTCTATGTTGATTAAGGTGTATTAGCTGTGGCAGCCAACTTGAATAGGGTTGACTTAATCGTTGTTGCTGTATATCCAGTGATTACTTTTGAGTGTTTTGAGCAAATTTGTCTGGTTGTTCTATGAAATATTCTGCTAACGGTACAGATAAATCAATCCAAAACGCACATCTGTGCCTAGTATGGACTGGGGGACCCACACTCAAAGTGTCAGGCTCCACCAAAGGTGGTGGAGAATGGCAGGTCTAAGAAATTGTGGGAGTTCGAGATCCAGACTGACACACAGGTGATAGCTAACCAACCATTTCATTTTTTAAAGTCTTCAAGGTGTGATGGGGCAAAAGCAGAGAACTAATTTTGACAATGTATCGGAACATACAATGACAACATATACTGTAGCACTTATACTTATTGTGGTGGTCGACAAGCAAGAGAAGAAAGCAGTGATGATAGATTTAGCAATCCCAAGCGACTGTAACATCAGGAAGAAGGAACACAAGAAGTTCAAGGAATCCCAAGGGGTGAAAGAGGAAATAGAGACATTGTGGAATCATGGCATCAGTAGTCCCAATGGTCTTTGGAGCACTTGGTGCTGTGACCCCCAAAACTGGAAGTGTGGCTTCAACAGATCCCAGGAATAACCTCAGAGATCTCTGTCCAAAAGAGCTCAGTAACAGCTAGAGACTGAGCAGAGCACCCAAGCTCCCATACAAAATGACAAAATAATGTAATGTGGTAGAGGACTTGAGTTTCAAGTGAAGTGGAACTGCCCAAGTGAGCAAGTAATCACTTGTAAGCACTTGTACTTATAATTGGTTTTACAAAATGTGGTATTGTAAATTTACAAACCCTGATTGTGACAAGATCATGGAAACAACCTTAGATGTGGTACCCTTAGCTTCATTAAGATGCAGTCCAAGAAGTTGTACCAAGATAGACATAAAAATCATGTTAAGAGCAGAAGACCGGGCCTTAGGTGTTGTTGAAAAAAGCTGAGAAATTTTTGTTGAGCACCAAAACTGAAGCAGTGCTATGATTGGCTACATGCAGGAGGTTTTCCAAATTTACTGCAATCTAGCCACGTTCTAATGCATTCTAATAAGTTGTGTGAAAAGCAGTGAAGTCTTCAAGTATGAAGAAGGCATTAGACAAGAATCCTCCATTTTTTCTCTTTGATTACAACTTGTAAAACGTTTATAAAAGGCTGAAAAAAATCAGAGTAAAATCTAAAAAAACATATGAATGAATTTCATGTGACAAAAAGCAAAGGAAAGTTTATATCAGCTGAGATGACGATCAACAATCCGATCCAATCTAACTTTATTTGTAAAGCACTTTCAAACACCACAGCAGACCAAAGGGCAGTGAAACAAACAGCAAACAGCGTTGGTATTTCAGCTGAACTGAGATCCAGGAAATGACTAACCATACTTGATACCATACCATACCATACCATTTTATTTATAAAGCACTTTAAACAGGAACAAGTCCACACCAAAGTGCTGGACAAACAAACACGCAACAGGCAACACAGACAATGAAGTACAACACGAAAAACATAAAAACATTGCAGATCATAAATCAAACGATCCAATACAAATCAGCTGGCATTGAAAGCAATGTTACTTGATGTAACAAGTGGGGCGTCCGTGGCGTAGTGGTAATGGCAGTCGTCCCCCGATCGGAAGGTTGGAGGTTCGAATCCCGGTTCCCCACACCATGTGTTGTGTCCCTGGGCAAGACACTTAACCCTGAGTTGCTCCCGGTAGGACTGGATGGCGCCTTGCATGACAGTCTGTCGCTACCAGTGTATGAATGCGTGTATGAATGGGTGGATGGTTGGTATTGTAAAGCGCTTTGGGGCCCCTCATAGGGGGCTGGAAGGCGCTATATAAATAAGCTCCATTTACCATTTACCATAACAATGTTCAGTCACATCATCTGGACCATTGGCGTCAGAAGCATCCGTAACGTGGTGGGACAAACTGATGTGTGTAGTTGCGTGTGTGTGCGCAAAATGTGTCCACTACAAAAAAGGAGCATTTCACCTAGATTTCCTTTAATTCCTCACATATAAAGCATATTTTTCACCAAGTTTGTGTAAATTCAGCTGTGAGTTTTAAAGACATTTTAACTTNGCTACCAGTGTATGAATGCGTGTATGAATGGGTGGATGGTTGGTATTGTAAAGCGCTTTGGGGCCCCTCATAGGGGGCTGGAAGGCGCTATATAAATAAGCTCCATTTACCATTTACCATAACAATGTTCAGTCACATCATCTGGACCATTGGCGTCAGAAGCATCCGTAACGTGGTGGGACAAACTGATGTGTGTAGTTGCGTGTGTGTGCGCAAAATGTGTCCACTACAAAAAAGGAGCATTTCACCTAGATTTCCTTTAATTCCTCACATATAAAGCATATTTTTCACCAAGTTTGTGTAAATTCAGCTGTGAGTTTTAAAGACATTTTAACTTTAATACACTTTAACACAGAGCGTCAGGTCCACACTATTTTATAGAGAAATAAAAAACCTCATCACCGCTGGACTTTTTTAAAACTTGTGTTCAACACTACTCATCTAAATTATGTTTTTCATGAAGCTTGAGGACAATAAGGTGTGGGATTTAAAGACATTTCAACTTTAATGCACCTCAACACACAACGACTCTCTTACACCTGCAGCGTCTTACAGCGTCACAGTTACTGCTAAGTTAAGATGTTATAGATGTGGCGCTCCTCTCAAGCATCCTTCTAACCATGCATATACAGTAATGATCAACCACCCCGGTCAACAACTGCCCCCCACTAAAAACTGGCGAGTGATAAGCACTTGTTCCTGGGTACAGATGAACCGTACGCGCCCTGGAGGTCCCCAACCCAGGCAGTAAGCACTTGTTCCTGGGTACAGATGAACCGTACGCGCCCTGGAGGTCCCCAACCCAGGCAGTAAGCACTTGTTCCTGGGTACAGATGAACCGTACGCGCCCTGGAGGTCCCCAACCCAGGCAGTAAGCACTTGTTCCTGGGTACAGATGAACCGTACGCGCCCTGGAGGTCCCCAACCCAGGCAGTAAGCACTTGTTCCTGGGTACAGATGAACCGTACGCGCCCTGGAGGTCCCCAACCCAGGCAGTAAGCACTTGTTCCTGGGTACAGATGAACCGTACGCGCCCTGGAGGTCCCCAACCCAGGCAGTAAGCACTTGTTCCTGGGTACAGATGAACCGTACGCGCCCTGGAGGTCCCCAACCCAGGCAGTAAGCACTTGTTCCTGGGTACAGATGAACCGTACGCGCCCTGGAGGTCCCCAACCCAGGCAGTAAGCACTTGTTCCTGGGTACAGATGAACCGTACGCGCCCTGGAGGTCCCCAACCCAGGCAGTAAGCACTTGTTCCTGGGTACAGATGAACCGTACGCGCCCTGGAGGTCCCCAACCCAGGCAGTAAGCACTTGTTCCTGGGTACAGATGAACCGTACGCGCCCTGGAGGTCCCCAACCCAGGCAGTAAGCACTTGTTCCTGGGTACAGATGAACCGTACGCGCCCTGGAGGTCCCCAACCCAGGCAGTAAGCACTTGTTCCTGGGTACAGATGAACCGTACGCGCCCTGGAGGTCCCCAACCCAGGCAGTAAGCACTTGTTCCTGGGTACAGATGAACCGTACGCGCCCTGGAGGTCCCCAACCCAGGCAGTAAGCACTTGTTCCTGGGTACAGATGAACCGTACGCGCCCTGGAGGTCCCCAACCCAGGCAGTAAGCACTTGTTCCTGGGTACAGATGAACCGTACGCGCCCTGGAGGTCCCCAACCCAGGCAGTAAGCACTTGTTCCTGGGTACAGATGAACCGTACGCGCCCTGGAGGTCCCCAACCCAGGCAGTAAGCACTTGTTCCTGGGTACAGATGAACCGTACGCGCCCTGGAGGTCCCCAACCCAGGCAGTAAGCACTTGTTCCTGGGTACAGATGAACCGTACGCGCCCTGGAGGTCCCCAACCCAGGCAGTAAGCACTTGTTCCTGGGTACAGATGAACCGTACGCGCCCTGGAGGTCCCCAACCCAGGCAGTAAGCACTTGTTCCTGGGTACAGATGAACCGTACGCGCCCTGGAGGTCCCCAACCCAGGCAGTAAGCACTTGTTCCTGGGTACAGATGAACCGTACGCGCCCTGGAGGTCCCCAACCCAGGCAGTAAGCACTTGTTCCTGGGTACAGATGAACCGTACGCGCCCTGGAGGTCCCCAACCCAGGCAGTAAGCACTTGTTCCTGGGTACAGATGAACCGTACGCGCCCTGGAGGTCCCCAACCCAGGCAGTAAGCACTTGTTCCTGGGTACAGATGAACCGTACGCGCCCTGGAGGTCCCCAACCCAGGCAGTAAGCACTTGTTCCTGGGTACAGATGAACCGTACGCGCCCTGGAGGTCCCCAACCCAGGCAGTAAGCACTTGTTCCTGGGTACAGATGAACCGTACGCGCCCTGGAGGTCCCCAACCCAGGCAGTAAGCACTTGTTCCTGGGTACAGATGAACCGTACGCGCCCTGGAGGTCCCCAACCCAGGCAGTAAGCACTTGTTCCTGGGTACAGATGAACCGTACGCGCCCTGGAGGTCCCCAACCCAGGCAGTAAGCACTTGTTCCTGGGTACAGATGAACCGTACGCGCCCTGGAGGTCCCCAACCCAGGCAGTGAGCACTTGTTCCTGGGTACAGATGAACCGTACGCGCCCTGGAGGTCCCCAACCCAGGCAGTAAGCACTTGTTCCTGGGTACAGATGAACCGTACGCGCCCTGGAGGTCCCCAACCCAGGCAGTAAGCACTTGTTCCTGGGTACAGATGAACCGTACGCGCCCTGGAGGTCCCCAACCCAGGCAGTAAGCACTTGTTCCTGGGTACAGATGAACCGTACGCGCCCTGGAGGTCCCCAACCCAGGCAGTAAGCACTTGTTCCTGGGTACAGATGAACCGTACGCGCCCTGGAGGTCCCCAACCCAGGCAGTAAGCACTTGTTCCTGGGTACAGATGAACCGTACGCGCCCTGGAGGTCCCCAACCCAGGCAGTAAGCACTTGTTCCTGGGTACAGATGAACCGTACGCGCCCTGGAGGTCCCCAACCCAGGCAGTAAGCACTTGTTCCTGGGTACAGATGAACCGTACGCGCCCTGGAGGTCCCCAACCCAGGCAGTAAGCACTTGTTCCTGGGTACAGATGAACCGTACGCGCCCTGGAGGTCCCCAACCCAGGCAGTAAGCACTTGTTCCTGGGTACAGATGAACCGTACGCGCCCTGGAGGTCCCCAACCCAGGCAGTAAGCACTTGTTCCTGGGTACAGATGAACCGTACGCGCCCTGGAGGTCCCCAACCCAGGCAGTAAGCACTTGTTCCTGGGTACAGATGAACCGTACGCGCCCTGGAGGTCCCCAACCCAGGCAGTAAGCACTTGTTCCTGGGTACAGATGAACCGTACGCGCCCTGGAGGTCCCCAACCCAGGCAGTAAGCACTTGTTCCTGGGTACAGATGAACCGTACGCGCCCTGGAGGTCCCCAACCCAGGCAGTAAGCACTTGTTCCTGGGTACAGATGAACCGTACGCGCCCTGGAGGTCCCCAACCCAGGCAGTAAGCACTTGTTCCTGGGTACAGATGAACCGTACGCGCCCTGGAGGTCCCCAACCCAGGCAGTAAGCACTTGTTCCTGGGTACAGATGAACCGTACGCGCCCTGGAGGTCCCCAACCCAGGCAGTAAGCACTTGTTCCTGGGTACAGATGAACCGTACGCGCCCTGGAGGTCCCCAACCCAGGCAGTAAGCACTTGTTCCTGGGTACAGATGAACCGTACGCGCCCTGGAGGTCCCCAACCCAGGCAGTAAGCACTTGTTCCTGGGTACAGATGAACCGTACGCGCCCTGGAGGTCCCCAACCCAGGCAGTAAGCACTTGTTCCTGGGTACAGATGAACCGTACGCGCCCTGGAGGTCCCCAACCCAGGCAGTAAGCACTTGTTCCTGGGTACAGATGAACCGTACGCGCCCTGGAGGTCCCCAACCCAGGCAGTAAGCACTTGTTCCTGGGTACAGATGAACCGTACGCGCCCTGGAGGTCCCCAACCCAGGCAGTAAGCACTTGTTCCTGGGTACAGATGAACCGTACGCGCCCTGGAGGTCCCCAACCCAGGCAGTAAGCACTTGTTCCTGGGTACAGATGAACCGTACGCGCCCTGGAGGTCCCCAACCCAGGCAGTAAGCACTTGTTCCTGGGTACAGATGAACCGTACGCGCCCTGGAGGTCCCCAACCCAGGCAGTAAGCACTTGTTCCTGGGTACAGATGAACCGTACGCGCCCTGGAGGTCCCCAACCCAGGCAGTAAGCACTTGTTCCTGGGTACAGATGAACCGTACGCGCCCTGGAGGTCCCCAACCCAGGCAGTAAGCACTTGTTCCTGGGTACAGATGAACCGTACGCGCCCTGGAGGTCCCCAACCCAGGCAGTAAGCACTTGTTCCTGGGTACAGATGAACCGTACGCGCCCTGGAGGTCCCCAACCCAGGCAGTAAGCACTTGTTCCTGGGTACAGATGAACCGTACGCGCCCTGGAGGTCCCCAACCCAGGCAGTAAGCACTTGTTCCTGGGTACAGATGAACCGTACGCGCCCTGGAGGTCCCCAACCCAGGCAGTAAGCACTTGTTCCTGGGTACAGATGAACCGTACGCGCCCTGGAGGTCCCCAACCCAGGCAGTAAGCACTTGTTCCTGGGTACAGATGAACCGTACGCGCCCTGGAGGTCCCCAACCCAGGCAGTAAGCACTTGTTCCTGGGTACAGATGAACCGTACGCGCCCTGGAGGTCCCCAACCCAGGCAGTAAGCACTTGTTCCTGGGTACAGATGAACCGTACGCGCCCTGGAGGTCCCCAACCCAGGCAGTAAGCACTTGTTCCTGGGTACAGATGAACCGTACGCGCCCTGGAGGTCCCCAACCCAGGCAGTGAGCACTTGTTCCTGGGTACAGATGAACCGTACGCGCCCTGGAGGTCCCCAACCCAGGCAGTAAGCACTTGTTCCTGGGTACAGATGAACCGTACGCGCCCTGGAGGTCCCCAACCCAGGCAGTAAGCACTTGTTCCTGGGTACAGATGAACCGTACGCGCCCTGGAGGTCCCCAACCCAGGCAGTGAGCACTTGTTCCTGGGTACAGATGAACCGTACGCGCCCTGGAGGTCCCCAACCCAGGCAGTGAGCACTTGTTCCTGGGTACAGATGAACCGTACGCGCCCTGGAGGTCCCCAACCCAGGCAGTGAGCACTTGTTCCTGGGTACAGATGAACCGTACGCGCCCTGGAGGTCCCCAACCCAGGCAGTGAGCACTTGTTCCTGGGTACAGATGAACCGTACGCGCCCTGGAGGTCCCCAACCCAGGCAGTGAGCACTTGTTCCTGGGTACAGATGAACCGTACGCGCCCTGGAGGTCCCCAACCCAGGCAGTGAGCACTTGTTCCTGGGTACAGATGAACCGTACGCGCCCTGGAGGTCCCCAACCCAGGCAGTGAGCACTTGTTCCTGGGTACAGATGAACCGTACGCGCCCTGGAGGTCCCCAACCCAGGCAGTGAGCACTTGTTCCTGGGTACAGATGAACCGTACGCGCCCTGGAGGTCCCCAACCCAGGCAGTGAGCACTTGTTCCTGGGTACAGATGAACCGTACGCGCCCTGGAGGTCCCCAACCCAGGCAGTGAGCACTTGTTCCTGGGTACAGATGAACCGTACGCGCCCTGGAGGTCCCCAACCCAGGCAGTGAGCACTTGTTCCTGGGTACAGATGAACCGTACGCGCCCTGGAGGTCCCCAACCCAGGCAGTGAGCACTTGTTCCTGGGTACAGATGAACCGTACGCGCCCTGGAGGTCCCCAACCCAGGCAGTGAGCACTTGTTCCTGGGTACAGATGAACCGTACGCGCCCTGGAGGTCCCCAACCCAGGCAGTGAGCACTTGTTCCTGGGTACAGATGAACCGTACGCGCCCTGGAGGTCCCCAACCCAGGCAGTAAGCACTTGTTCCTGGGTACAGATGAACCGTACGCGCCCTGGAGGTCCCCAACCCAGGCAGTAAGCACTTGTTCCTGGGTACAGATGAACCGTACGCGCCCTGGAGGTCCCCAACCCAGGCAGTGAGCACTTGTTCCTGGGTACAGATGAACCGTACGCGCCCTGGAGGTCCCCAACCCAGGCAGTAAGCACTTGTTCCTGGGTACAGATGAACCGTACGCGCCCTGGAGGTCCCCAACCCAGGCAGTAAGCACTTGTTCCTGGGTACAGATGAACCGTACGCGCCCTGGAGGTCCCCAACCCAGGCAGTAAGCACTTGTTCCTGGGTACAGATGAACCGTACGCGCCCTGGAGGTCCCCAACCCAGGCAGTAAGCACTTGTTCCTGGGTACAGATGAACCGTACGCGCCCTGGAGGTCCCCAACCCAGGCAGTAAGCACTTGTTCCTGGGTACAGATGAACCGTACGCGCCCTGGAGGTCCCCAACCCAGGCAGTAAGCACTTGTTCCTGGGTACAGATGAACCGTACGCGCCCTGGAGGTCCCCAACCCAGGCAGTGAGCACTTGTTCCTGGGTACAGATGAACCGTACGCGCCCTGGAGGTCCCCAACCCAGGCAGTAAGCACTTGTTCCTGGGTACAGATGAACCGTACGCGCCCTGGAGGTCCCCAACCCAGGCAGTGAGCACTTGTTCCTGGGTACAGATGAACCGTACGCGCCCTGGAGGTCCCCAACCCAGGCAGTGAGCACTTGTTCCTGGGTACAGATGAACCGTACGCGCCCTGGAGGTCCCCAACCCAGGCAGTGAGCACTTGTTCCTGGGTACAGATGAACCGTACGCGCCCTGGAGGTCCCCAACCCAGGCAGTAAGCACTTGTTCCTGGGTACAGATGAACCGTACGCGCCCTGGAGGTCCCCAACCCAGGCAGTGAGCACTTGTTCCTGGGTACAGATGAACCGTACGCGCCCTGGAGGTCCCCAACCCAGGCAGTGAGCACTTGTTCCTGGGTACAGATGA
>JBBPBX010006382.1:3923-54916 GCA_038048925.1 Garcialebias charrua
TATATATATATATATATATATATATATATATATATATATATATATATATATATATAACACACATATATTATATATATATATATAGATATATAGATAGATATGTATAAATAAACGCACACACAGCATACATATAGGTGCGTGTGTTTATTTGCCAGTTATGAACGAAAATATTAGTATCATTTAATCACTGACTACATAAAATCATAACACTAAAAGCTGTCTCTTAAATCATACCTGGTGTTCTCGATCCTCTGGAGGATACGGTGACTTTTTTCAGGTGGTTTCTCGTAGTCCAGCCACAAAGAAGGATGCAGGTTTTTCTTATCGGAGCGTGTTCAACACACACTAGTTGCAGCCACAAATTCAGCTTCGTCTGATTATTGGTACAGCCACGAACAGCGCAACAGGTACCCGAGCTCCTCAAGACATCTTTGTGACAATATTAGCTCAAAATAACAGAAAACAGAACTTTAACAGAACTTCTACGATGCGCGCAGATTAGCAAGCAAACAACGAGGAGCCAATGCAAAAATTCTACTTCCGGGGTCAAACGGAAGTACGACACATTATCGCTTCTACAGTGACACCCCCAAGAATAAGGTGGATATAAATAAACTGAATTTAAGTGAATGCTGGACCTGTATGACAAAAAGACACCTAAAACAGGACAGAAGACATAGAGCATGGACATAATGCTTGTACGGTGAGTTGGAGGCTTTAAATAACAAGAAGAAAAAATGAGGATGGATACAAAAACACAAACTACCTGTAAATACTTTTAGTGAACTGACGACAAAGCAGAACTTCTAGTTCTTCTTACTGTACATTGTAGTTGTTTTCTGCATTTATTTATTTATTTGTTTGTTTATTTATTTTTCTTGACAGAGAATGTTTAATAAAGATAAATAAATAATTTTGTTGGCCTAAATTTATTTGGTGAATTTGAGGTTTTTTTTTAACCTACTTAGTTCTTATTTTTCTTCGGCTGTTCCTTCTTCGAGGTCACCACAGCGAGTCATTCTCCTACATCTCACTCTGCCCTCTGCGTCTCCTGTCCTCACACTAACAATGTTCATGTTCATCAGTCTTGTTTTTGCCATTGAAGTACAGTACACAAAGATGTCACTGTTGTTGAGAGACTATCTGCAGCCCAAAAGCAGATGTAATCTTTAACTATTGTTGTTGATGCATCTGTCACATTAGCTTTGACTATACTGTACATGACTGTTTTCAAAACATTGTGTTTAGGCTGTCCAGATGTAGGTGCAGGTGTACCCCCTATTGGAAGAAAGACAAAAAAACACGTTAAGATAGAAATATTTACAAATACAAACAGGTAGAAGACCGCAGCAGTGAAGAAATACAGTATGGTCAGTTTGTCCTCCAGCTATAGCAACATAACTAAGGGACGGCTCAGGAAACCCAATCCAACCCTGTCCACCTTATTCCTGAGGGTGTCACTGTAGAAGCAATTGTGTGTCTTACTTCCGTTTGACCCTGGAAGTAGAATTTCTGCATTGGCTCCTCGTTGTTTACTTGTTAATCTGCACGCGTCGTTGAAGTTCTGTTTTCTGTTATTTCGAGCTAATATTGTCACGAAGATGTCCTTGCGGAGCTCGGGTACCTGTTGCGTTGTTCGTGGCTGTACAAATAATCAGACGAAGCTGAATTTGTGGCTGCAACTAGTGTGTGTTGAACATGCTCCGAAAACAAAAACCTGCATCCTTCTTTGTGGCTGGGCTACGAGAAACCACCTGAAAAAAGACTCTGTATCCTCCAGAGGATCGAGAACACCAGGTATGATTTAAGAGACAGCTTTTAGTGTTATGATTTTATGTAGTCAGTGATTAAATGATACTAATATTTTCGTTCATAACTGGCAAATAAACACACGCACCTATATATGTATGCTGTGTGTGCGTTTATTATATATATATATCTATCTATATATATATATATATATTATATATATATATATATATATATATATATATATATATTATATATATATAATATAGGTGGTGTGTGTTTATTTACATATATATAATCTAGTGTGTGTGTGTGTTCATAAATGAACCCTAATGTTTGTATACTGTACTTTTACTTTCAGATGGGCTTGATGAGAGTGTGGAGCTGCTCAACACCACCAGTCACATGCAGCATGACTGTTGGAATGTGGATTGACATAATGTCAGAACAAACCAACAACCTTATTCTATGGTTGCCCCGTGAAACAATTAAAGCAACATGTTTTGCAGAAAGCTAAAAACTTGGACTCCAGAAGTGAATCATACATGCAAATAACACTGTGAAATATTTATTGGCTGTTTCTCCCTCTGGAATAATCATGTTTATTTCAGATGCTTATGGTGGTAAATGCAGTGACAGGTATATAACACAGAACTCTGGGTTTCTGGACTATCTGCGTGCTGGAGATCAGGTGATGGGTGATCGTGGTTTCACAGTGAGGGACCTGCTGCAAGAGTGTGGTGTGTCAATGTAATCGTTCCAGCATTCACACGCAAAGGATGCCAGCTTATTTCAAGTGAGAAGTGAGAAGACATTAAATGTAAACATTTTTCTCAAACATGTACAGTACTGGTGTACTTGCTGTAAACGTAACACAACTCTTAACATGTTTTTTAAAGGATGCAATGTTAACTATATTACATTAGAAAAGTATTTGCTAAAATGATTAATTTGTTATGTACAATAGTTGACTGTTAACCTTCTTACAAGGTTAGTTTTTTTGTGTGCACTATATCAGTTAATTTTGGATTAAACTACTGTTTCTATCTAAATGTCACGTTTTTCATTATCAGGTTTTTAAAGACTGTTTCCTGTCTATTTCATTGTTTTCGTTTATTGTATTTTTTTTAGAGATCCAGGTATTTTGGGCAGAGATTAATTTCCTTTGCAATAAACTACTGTTTCTATCTAAATGTCACTTTTTTCATTATCAAGTTTTTAAAGATCGTTTCCTGTCTATTTCATTATTTGTTTTCATTTACTGTATTTTATTAAAAGTTCTCAAGGTGCTTCATTTGTGAATCAGTAAAGTCTTTGTCAAAAGAAATGTCAAGCTCCAGGTGCTCAGTTGGTGTCCAGATAAACATCTGGCAGCTCAAAAGTCCAAGACACATCATTGTTAGCTGGACCTGGAGATGAGGATTTTTAATGCTTAGACTGGACTCTGTGTTTGCCTTAAGGTAAATAAAAGTGTCCCACCTCTCTTAACATAACAGGACCAACCTTTTTCAAATTCAAGATATTTTTTATTGAATTTTTCTTTTTTTTTTCTTCAAACAACAACAACAAACAAAAAAACAAAAAAACACAACTGTCAATCTGAGTTACAACATGTACATTATAATCCACACCAAAGGAAAAAAATAATAATAATAATAATAACATAGAAAATAATCCCTACCCAATCACTGCCAAAAGAAAAGGGAAAAAAATAAATAAAAGGTAAAATAGCCAAGAGACTGCATTAACCTGAATGAGTTGTGTTGTCAAAGAGACTGGAACAGATTCAGGAAAGGTCCCCAAACATTCTCAAATTTACCCTCTTTCTGTTGGAGTGTGAATCTGATTTTCTCCAGCTTTAAACAGGACATGATGTCAGCCAACCACTGAGCGTGAGTGGGTGGAGACGGTTCTTTCCACCTAAGCAAAATAGCTCGTCTGGCCAGGAGAGAGGTGAACGATATTACATGTTGTTGGTTTTTATTTAGGTTTGTCATGCCCTCTACAAGACCAAACAGAGCAATCAGTGGGTCAGGGTTCAGACGTGTATCTAGTACACGTTTATGTTTATGTTTATTAAATTTGTTCATTTTTTTACAAAAGAAACAATACAAGACAATCTCATAATGATAGTGTACAAAATGTAAAAAAATGAAAGGTAGCAGAAAGAAGAATAAATCTTATTATATCTGCCCCTTATCTCCAACAATCAGATTAAACAACAGTAGTCAAACCATGTAAACAATAATAATCTTCAACCAACTTTTTCCAACAATCAGGTTAAACAATAATATTCTTCAACCAACAGTACAAAATGACTAACTCTTTCTAATTTTCTAACTAATACAATACACATTACGTTATTTCACATATATTTTTTTAACACATTTGTTTTGATCATTTTTTTAAATGTAAACATTGACTTGGCATTTTTAACTACATTCTCCAAGCCATTCCATAATCTAATTCCCTGGATTGAGGTAGAACGTCCCTTCAAACTGGTTCTGAATTGTGGTTTTACAAACAACTCTGTTCCCTTAAGATTATAACAACTTTGTCTTTTAACAAAGTGCATTTGGATATTTAAAGGTAATGCATTATTTTGAGCTCTATACATAACTGATAAAATATTATAGTCTACCAAATCATGGAACTTCAATAATTTTAGTTGATAAAATAATGTACTTGATGGATGACGGTAATGCTTTCTAGTGATAATTCTTACAGCTCTTTTCTGTAATACAAAAATAGGCTTTGTGATTGTTTTACACGCTTTCCCCCAAACATCAATACAATAGATTAAGTGTGGAACAATGATTGTGTTATACAACAAATACAGAGCTTTATCATTCAATAGGTCTCTGACTTTGTACAGTACTGCTATCGATTTAGCTATTTTTATTCTTACAGAATTTATGTGTTGTTTCCATGTCAGTTTGTCATCAATGATAACACCCAAAAACTTCACCTCATTCACTCTACAAATCTCAACATCCTCAATTTTGAGTGGAACATCAACAGTTTTCTTTTTATTACCGAATATCATGTAATTAGTTTTCTCTAGATTTAATGATAATTTATTTATTTTAAACCAAGTTTGTATCTTGACAAATTCTGTCTTTATCAATTCTAACATTTGTTCTATATCTTCACCTGAACAGAAAAAAGTGGTATCATCAGCGAAAAGTACACATTTAAGGAGTCCTGACACATTTACCAAGTCATTCACATATAAAATAAAAAGCTTTGGTCCAAGTACAGAGCCTTGGGGAACTCCACATGTGATATTACAGAGGTCAGATCTTACATCATTTATTTGTACAAATTGTTTCCTATTTTTTAAGTAGCTAGATACCCACTGTAATGCTGGTCCTCTAATACCATATTTGTTCAGTTTTTCAAGGAGAATGGTGTGATCAATAGTATCGAATGCTTTTTTTAAATCAACAAAGATACTGATACAATGTTGTTTTTGATCGACAGCAGTAGTTATTTGTTCCATTAATTCCATGAGAGCCATTGATGTAGAGTTTTTTGATCTAAACCCATACTGACTGTTGCTTAGAATATTTTGTTTATCTATAAATTGGTCTAGTCTGTTTACAAATAGTTTTTCAAGAATTTTTGAAAACTGTGGTAACAAGGATATAGGTCTATAATTGTTGAATACACATTTATCACCATTTTTAAAAAGAGGAACGACCTTAGCTACTTTCATATTATCTGGAAAAATTCCTGTTGAAAATGATAAGTTACATATGTATGTGAACGGCTCAATAACATGGCTCATTATGTCCTTTACAAACATCATATCCATGTCCACCCAGTCTTTCGATCTCTTGTCTGTAAGATGTTTTACTACATTCATTATTTCCTCTTTGTTAGTTCCATTTAGGAAAATACTATTTGCACAACCTGTAATTGAGTGGATCATATTTTTATCTACTTTTGGTATCTTAGCTGCAAGGCTTGATCCAACATTCACGAAATATTGATTAAATCCATTTACAATTTCATTTTCATCATGAACTTCATCGTTGTCTTTTACAAAATATTTTGAAATACCAGTTTTTGCTTTATGATTCTTCAGTACACCATTCATTACTCGCCATGTTGCTTTCATATCACCATTAGTTTTATCTAATAATTTACTATAATATTCTTTCTTATGTTTCCTTATAATCCCTACTAATTTATTTTTATACTTTTTATATTTTTCTTCTGCGCTCTGACTTCGCAATTTCAAGAAACATGAATACAAATAATTCTTTTTTTTACATGCATTTCTTAACCCTTTTGTCATCCATGGTTGATCATTCGTATTTCTCTTTGTGTAATTTGTTTGCACACAATTCTTTTCATACAGGGTTTCCAAGATATTCATAAACTCATCATATGCTCTGTTCGCATCATCAACATACACATCATTCCAGTCTTGTTTATCCAGATCCTCTTTCAATTTTTCCAAAACTTTTTTTGATGTGTTTATGATCTTTTTCTTCGTTGTGACTGCTTTTGTGATATTTTGATCATTTTTAAAGATTGTGAAAACTGGTAAATGATCACTTAAGTCGGTCGTTAAGATACCACCTATCACATCCCCATTTGTTATATTTGTGAAAATATTATCAATTATTGTGGCACTATGAGTTGTAATTCTTGTTGGCTTTGATATCAATGGATACATATTTAAACTGTACATTGAGTTTATAAATGTGCTTATGTTATTTGAATCTGTTTTATTTCCCATATCAATGTTAAAGTCTCCACACAAAAAAATATTTTTATTAAAACTCTTCTCCATTAGTTCCAAGATTTTATCAGTGAATATTTCTATATTTGCTCCTGGTGATCTATATACACAACTTATTATTATGTTTTTATCGTTTTTGTTTATAATTTCTATTGTTATCATTTCCATAATATTATCAACTATTATTGACATTTCATTATTTAATTTACATTTTATTTCATTATTGACAAATAGTGCGACACCACCACCTCTTTTATTATTTCTGTTCATATGATATAATTCATACCCCTCGATGTGAATATTACTTGTGTTATCATCATTAAGCCATGTCTCTGACAGCGCTATTATCGTAAAAGTTCTATTTAATTGTTTTAAGTAATCTGTTATTTTGGATATGTTTGCATTTATACTTCTGCTATTAAAGTGAATAATGGAGAGAACTCCATTTGATATATTGATGTCATTAAACTGCTCTTCATTATAATATTCGCTATCATTTATTACAGGAAAAAAATTTGCATCAATCACATTTTCAACATTATATATTTTTGTTACGAACCCCAAATGACTGGACCAAAATCACCACAAAATTAGACAATAATCAAGTTTTTATTTTTCTGCTCTGATTGGCTCTGGTGTCGATCAGGGACCCTCTGGCTGGAGCAGTCGTCTCACAGATGGATGGGGTTTCAGAGCAGGGAGGAACTCCAGCTGATCAGGTCCGCTGCGAGTGGGGCTGTTGCCTGTGAAGGAATGCAGCCGGTCGCAGCGAGGGGTCCGTGACGTAATCCAGCAGGCGAACACCGGGAAGCAGAAGAGCAGATGAACCGATGGGGACAGGCGATGAGACAAAGTGAGGCGATCCAGGGTCAGTAACGAACGAATCCAGCAAACGTCAGTCCAAGAGGGAGAAGGCAGAGGCAGGTGAACAGGCAGGCAAGACGTCAGAACCAGGAAATCAATGAGGCGAGGATAAGAAACAGGAAGAGGGACAGAACGGGCGCGATAACTACTCACTGTGTACAGTTTTCAACTATCTGGCAAATACCTGGTGTGAGAGTCTGACTTATAAAGGGTGTAGCAGCAGGTGCAGCTGATTTGAAACTAATCAGCGCAGCAGTGAGGACAAACCGGTTCCAAAATGAAGGCAAACCTAAACCCACATACAGACAGGAGACAGGACAAACCGGTTCCAAAATGAAGGCAAACCTAAACCCACTTACAGACAGGAGACAGGACAGAATCCAGAAACAACAAGCAGTGTTGTACAGAGTGAGACTAAAATCTAAATCTAACCTAACAGGCGTGAAACGTGACAATTTTAGGTTCTGAGTCTTCGTATGTTGTCATGTTCTAATGTATTTGTTCATTTCACTGTATATTTTATCCATTTTGATTGTGAGTTGTTTCATTGATTTGTAATTTTTCATCTCTTGAATTCATCCAGATCCGTCAGCTCTTTTATCATTTTAGGCTGAGACCCTTCCTTTGCTTTGATAAAGACGTATCCATTTCTAGTCCATGTTGATGCTATTTTTTTTTCTTTGTTTTTTAACCACCTTGCTTCTTTTGCAATTTTTCCATTTTTCTTGGTAAGATGTTCATTTATGTAAACGTCTGATCCCTTCAGATTTCTTCTATTTTGCATAACATAGTTTTTTGTATTCCTGCTAATGAACTTAACGACCACTGACGGTTTGAATCTTGGTGAATTACTGGGCAGGGTGTGACAGAATGAAATGTCCTCATAGTTTATGTCCATGTTCATGTCCTGTAAGAAATTAACTACAAGTTCCTCCAGAGTCTCTTGTTCTTCCTGAGATTCATACTCATTTGGATCATTGTTATTAGGAGCTCTTTGATGTGTCCGACACTTACTAACATCAAGTCCTGAGATGACCACGTTGTCTTGCTTTGTAAATTGTTCTAAATCCTCTATTTTTTGTTCTAAATCAGCAATTCTCTTGTCTTTGTTAGTTATCAGTTCTTTCAGTTCTCTTATTTCTTTAACCAGCCTGGCCTGGGAATCCATCTTTGCTGTTAAACTTTCTATTTGTCCACTCATAAAGTTGAGAGATTCTCTAAAGCCTTGCATATCTGAGTTGTTTCTCTCCGAGTCTGGTGACTTTTGTCCTCTATTTTTCATATTTACAGAGACTGGTGACTTTGGTCCTTTACCTCTCGTCATACTTACAGAGTTTGTGATCTAGTGGTAGCAGGTCTTTGGTTTATTCACTGAACCACGTGGCCATTCCACGAGACAGGCCTAAAGATGATAATCTTTAGGCCTGACACGTGATAAAGTCTGAAAGATTTCCCGCCAATATTTGTTCAGAGATGGGCAAAACCAAAACATATGGGAGAGAGAGGCTTCAGCATGTTTGTATCTCACACAGTATGGGCTGACATCAGGATACATAGAGGACAATTTCAGTTTAGAGATGTGAGCTCTGTGCACCACTTTAAATTGTATTAGACAATGTCTAGCACAGAGAGAACTGGAGCTCACCAGTTTGAGTATGTATGTATGAGTCTTCCCAAGCAGCTTTGATTTTATCTGAGGAAGCACGCTTCAAATCCAATAGTTTACTGTAAATTAATGAAATGGACTGTTTTTTATTTGGGTCTAGAGAAAGAATAGTGTCAACAATACTGCTATCAGTTGAAATGGAGAGGCTGGACAAATGAAGAGTAATAAAGTGCCGTATTTGGAGATACCTAAAAAAATTGGACTGGGGAAGACTAAATTTTTCACATAGTTGTTGAAATGAAGCTAAAGTGTTATTGAGAAACAAGTCATTGAAGCGTACTATACCCCTTCTTTGCCATTCTTTAAAAACAGAGTCCTGAGATGAAGGTTTGAAAAGTTGGTTAGACATAATAGGGCTATAGAGAGAGAAACTAGAGAAATCAAAATATTTACGAAATTGTGCCCAGATTTTTAGTGAGTGTTTTATAACTGGATTTATAACAGTTGTAAGTGGTGGAAGCGGGAATGATTCAAGATTCAAGTTCCTTTATTATCCCCGAAGGGCAATTAGATTTGCAGTCAATAGGTGTGCACAGTTTCATACATACATATGCACTTACACACACATACACATATAAACACAAGACAATAAAACATTAAAATAACAGTGTTAAAATTAGTGTGCATTAAGAAACCTGATTGCTACTGGGATAAATGAGTTTTTAAATCTGTTCGTTCTACATTTGGGTTGTAGAAACCTGCGTCCAGATGGAAGCAACCTGAACTCGTCATGGAGTGGGTGATCAGGGTTTGCCAGAATCTGCCTGGCCTTGTTCACTGACCTCACCTTGTGTAGGTCTGCAAGGTTCTTTAGGTCTATGCCAGCAGTTTTGCTGCACATCCTGACAATCCCCGAGAGTTTGCTCTTGTTCTTACAGGTCAGAAGTCCAAACCAACAGATGAAGGAAAAGGTTAAAATAGACTCAATAAAACATGAATAAAACATTCTCATAAAAGTTGAATCAACATTAAAACCACAAAGCTTCCGATAAAAATACATCCTCTGGTGGGCCTTTTTGCAAAGTGCATTCACGTGAAGGTCAAAGGTCAATTTATCATCGAAAACAGTTCCCAGGTATTTATACTGTTGCACTACCTCCACAGCTTCACCGTCAATGACCACGGGAGCTGTTACTGAAGAATTTTTCCTGAAATCGATTATCATCTCCTTTGTTTTAGAAACATTTAGTTTTAAAAAGGAAGACTCACACCATTCTGTGAAGTCCCCAATCACAGGCCCGGGGTCTGGGTCATCACTGCTCAGAAGGGACAGGATGACAGAGTCATCGGCAAATTTTACAATGTGACGCTGAGGGAAATGGCTGCGACAGTCCCAAGGAGGATCCCAAGAATGCCACGGAGGACCATTTCCCAGAACACTGTGACTCCATCTCTACCCAGTCAGGGCTGTCAGGCCTGTTGTAATAGAATGACCAGAATGCTAGACAGTGCAAGTTTGCTGCCCAATAGTAAAAGCGGAAATTTGGAAGGGCAAGACCGCCTGCGGCCTTAGTTTTTTGGAGATATGTCTTATTTAAGCGTGGACGTTTTCCTTGCCACAGATATGATGAAATGATGGAATCTAACTGAACAAAGAATGAACCAGGGATAAAAACAGGAATATTTTGAAAGAGATATAAAAACTTAGGTAAAGTGACCATCTTGACTGAGTTAATACGGCCTATGAGGGAAGTGGAAAGCGGTGACCATCGGGATAATGCCTGCTTTGTCTGATTCAACAGAGAGACAAAATTTTCTTGATATAAATCCTTATACCTCCTCGTAACTGTAACACCCAGGTAAGAGAATTTTATCTTCTCAATTTTAAAAGGCCATTTACTAAAGTCAAGAGTCTGCGCCAGGGTATTGACAGGGAAAATTACACTTTTACTCAAGTTTAATTTGTAACCAGAATTTATTCCAAATTCCTCAAGTAATGATAAAACGGAAGGCAGCGTGTCAGTCGGATGAGAAATGAAAAGTAAAAGGTCATCAGCATAAAGGGAGACCTTGTGCTCCATATCGCCTCTCCAGATTCCTGAAATTGTGTCACAGGACCGCAAAGCAGTGGCAAGAGGTTCAATTGCCAGGTCAAAGAGCAAAGGGCTCAGTGGGCATCCCTGGCGAGTTCCTCGATGTAGACTGAATGGTTTCGATATCTGAGAGTTGGTACGAATGGTTGCGGTGGGATGTGAATAAATTAATTGCACCCATGTAATGAAATTGGGGCCAAAACCAAATTTGTCAAGAACATTAAACAAGTAGTCCCATTCAACCCGATCAAATGCTTTCTCCGCATCAAGGGAAATAACACACTCAGGAACAGTATCCGAAGGAGAATAAATAATGTCCAAAAGGCGTCTGATATTAAAAAAGGAGTGCCTGCCTTTAATGAATCCAGTCTGGTCTTTTGATATGATGAAAGGAAGGATCTTTTCCAACCTTTGAGCAAGAACTTTGGCTAAAATTTTGGCATCTGTATTTAAAAGGGAGATTGGTCGATAAGAGGAACAGTGAGTTGGGTCTTTTCCTTTCTTTGCAATGAGGGTAATGCAGGCCTCTAAGAAAGATTTCGGAAGGGATCCTTGGTCAAACGACTCTAAGAGAACCGAGTGTAGGAGTGGGGAAAGTAATGGAGAAAATTTCTTAAAAAATTCAGCAGGGAAGCCGTCAGGACCCGGACATTTGCCAGACTGCATTACCGATACAGCTGACACAATTTCTGTCAGGGATATTGGGATCTCCAGTGCATCTTTCAGGTTGGGTGTGAGTTTTGGCATATTGGTCTTTTCGAAAAACTGAGAAGATAAATTCTTGTTGGTTTGAGATTCTGAAGTATATAAATGGGAATAAAAGTCCTTAAATGCTCTGTTAATTTGTAAATGATCTAGAGTTATGGTGCCGTTCTTTAATTGGATCTTAGGGATGATTTGTTTAGCCATGGCACCCTTCAACTGATTTGCCAGTAGTTTTCCTGACTTTTCTCCATGTATGTAAAATGATGATTTACTTTTCAAAAGTGATTGTTCTATTGAGTATGTAGACAATAAATCAAACTTAGTTTTGAGTTCTACTTTTTTTTTGTACAGATTAGGGCATTTGTTTTGAGCATATTGTTGATCAATTTCTTTTATCTGCTGGGCTAAATCAGTTCTTTCTTTTTGAGATTTTTGCCTCAGCCGGGCGGTATATGAAATGATTTGTCCCCTAAGATAGGCCTTAAGGGTATCCCAAACGGTTGACAGTGGGATCCCAGGAGTTCTGTTTATGGATAGAAAGAAGGTTATTTCTTTTTCTATAAATGTAACAAAATCATTGTTTGACAGTAACGTTGAATTGAATCTCCACTGTCTACTCCTTATAGGAATGTCAGGGAGGGACAAAGACAGAGTGACAGGTGCATGGTCTGAGATGACAATACTGTGGTAGTCACAGCCACGGACAGAGGGAAGAAGTTTGTTGTCCATGAAAAAGTAATCGATCCTCGAGTATGAGTGATGAACATGAGAAAAAAAAGAATATTCTCTCTCAGCTGGGTGTAAAAAACGCCATACATCGCACAGGCCATACTTAGATAGAAAGGCACGAATAGTGTGGGACGACCTGCTGGCTGTGGCAGGGTTTGTAGAGGATCTGTCCAAAACTGGATCCAACCAGCAATTCAAGTCACCACTGAGTATCAATGAGTATGTGTTTAGGTCCGGGAGCAGTGAAAATAATTTCTCAAAGAAACCAACATCATCCGTATTTGGGGCATAAACGTTAACTAGCACTACTGGTGTGTTGTACAATTTACCGGAAACAATCACAAAACGACCATATTTATCTGAGTTAACTTGAAAAGGTTCAAATGAAATGTCTTGACTGATGAGGATCGAGACGCCCCGAGCCTTTGCTCGAAAGGAGGAATGGAAACTCTGCCCGTGCCATGTTTGCAGTAATCGTTTGCTATCGTCACTTCTAATGTGAGTCTCCTGCAGGAAAGCAATGCCTGTATTTAACTGTTTTAAATGAGAAAGCACCTTCCTTCTCTTGACGGGGTGGTTCAAACCTTTGACGTTCCAGCTTGACAACACCAACTGACCACTCATATTACTAATAATTTGTATAAGAAAGGTAGGTAATACAGTCTAATGTGTTGATGGCTGTGCAGTTCTTGGCAAAGTGAAAGAAAATATAAATTAATGGCAGTGATGGACCCCCCACCCCCTCCCTTTCCCACCCTGGACAGCTGCAAAAAACAGAAGCAGCAAGCTCCATAAAAATTAAAAATAAGTCTCCTGTCTAACTTTTAAACTAGTGCTCCAGTATCATAAGAGGGAAAAAAAATGTATAAGCACCTCATGCAAGGCCAAAAATGTACACATAGATGTGTGATCACGCACACACATATAAACAAAGTTAAATTAATCCTAATCCTAAATTAAATCTTCAATCAGTCCAAGACCAATTCAAGATTCAATTCAAGATAGTCAACAGGTAAACAAGAAAAGGAAAAATGTTAATAGTTCAAAATAATATATTGAAAACATTATATATTTCACCCATTTTTATACATGAATAGGCCTACTTCAATTATTTATGTGCCTAAATACAAAACCAAAAAGCCCCACTAAAAAAAAAAGCCTCAGCTAATCAAAGTATGGGCAGAGTCCCGCTCATCTGTTCGTCACCTCATGTAAACAAAAGTTTAGTGTAAACATAAACAAAACCAGTGCGGGAACAGCGCGTTGCACATCAGTCAAAAGAAAAGTTAAATATTACTGTACTTGCGCTGTTAAGCCTGAGGTAACTCCTGTCCTGTCTAACTTTTAAACTAGGGCTCCATTATCATAAAAGGGTGGAAAAAATGTTTTAAAAAAATGTATAAGCACCTCACAAACTAGTTTAATGTATGCAAGGCCAAAAAATGTATACACATAAATGTGTACCGGTAATCACGCACACACACACAAACAAAGTTAAATTAATCCTAATCTCAAATTAAATCCTCAATCAATCCAGGACTAACCCAAGACTCAGCTCAAGATAGTCAACAGGTAAATGAGAAGAGAAAAAATGTTAATAGTTCAAAATAATATATTGAAAACATTATGTATTTCACCCATTTTTATACATGAATACTTCAATTATTTATGTGCCTAAATACAAAACCAAAAAAGCCGCAGTAAAAATTAAAAAGTCTCAGATAATGAGAGTATGGGCAGAGTCCTGCTCATCTGTTCCTCACCTCATGTAAAGAAAAGTTTAGTGTAAACATAATCAAAGCCAGTGCGGGAACAGCGCGTTGCTCATCAGTCAAAGAAAAGTTAAATGTTACTTGCGCTGTGAAGCCTGAGGTAAGGTGTCAATGAACTTCTGCGCCTCCTCCACAGAGCCCAGCCACTTTCTGTGTCCATCAGGTAAAGTCACGCGGAGTCGAGCAGGAAAAAGCAGAGCAGGTTTTAAACCCAGAGAATACAGTGCAGCCATCACTTCCTTATATTCCACGCGCTGGTTAAGGACTTCTGGGCTGTAATCCTCCATGATCCGCACTGGTTTCCCCTGGTATTCAAGTTTACCTCTGCGTCGAGCCTCCCGGATCAGGAGCTCCTTCACCTGGACCTGGTGCACTCGCAGGATAACCGGGCGCGGCCGCTGGTCCGAGGTAGGTTTCGGGGCGAGGGTTCGATGGGCCCGGTCCAGTTCGGGTGGAGAAGGAAGCGTGTCACGCCCGTAGATGTCGCACAGCAGGTTGGAGAAGAAGTCTGTGGGACGTCCGCTCTCAATAGACTCCGGTAAACCCAGAACACGAATATTCTGCCGTCTGCTTCGACTTTCTAAATCCGCTAATTTAGATTTTAGTCTGGCGTTTTCCTCCTGCAGAGTTGAGCAGGTGTTTTCCACCTCCGACATTCACTGGCTCAGGTCGTTAGTGACAAGTTCCAGTGATGACACACGCTGGCCGTGTTCCTCCACCGCGAGCCGAGTCTGGTCCAGTTTGATATCCAGCTGGTTGAAAGTTTGTTTGAACTCAGCTGACAGCGCCGCGCGGTGCTCCTCGAGCAGCGAGGTAATTGCCTCAAGGGTTACCAGGCCAGCGTCATCCTTCTCAGCGTCCTTCTTCGATCTTGTCGACTTTTGAGACATTTTTAATTTAAAATCTTTAAAAGAGATGTTTGATGGAAGTTGTGTGCGTGATAATAGGCAAAAAAAAGTAAATGTAGAGGGCTTGGTGGTGCTAAAAAATAAATTTTAACCGGAGCACTGGCAAGTGCGACTCACTCCATCTCACGACCACACCCACTCCGAAAAGATGAGTTTTAAGAAGAGACTTAAAAACTACAATGGACGAGGCTTGTCTTATGTCACTCGGAAGGTCATTCCAGAGTTTAGAGGCAATCACTGAAAAAGCACGGTCACCTCTGAGCTTAAGTCTAGTTTTTGGAATCCTCAGAAGCTGCTGGTCAGCAGATCTGAGAGAACGGGAGGGAGTGTAAGATTGTAGTAGCTCAGTCAAATATTCATTCATTCATTCAACCTTTATTTAGTCAGGTAAATCTTTTGAACCTCATGGGCTCATTTACGAAAGCGACCTGCTAAAACTAAAGAACAATGAACAGCAGTGGTAGAATTTCCTTAAACAATAAACAAACAAACAATAAACAATAGAAAACAAAAGAGAGAAAAAAACAAAAGAAAGTTTTTTTTTTTTTAACAAAGTATCAAAAAACTAGCAAAACATTATAAGGTAGACGTATAAAATCAAAGACAGGAACAAATCTGCATTGGTTTTTGCCAGGATTCCAACAGATTCTGAAAACCATTTAGAGAAGTCAAGGTCGAGAGCTTCAGATCTTTTTGTAAGATATTCCATGAAGCAGGAGCGGAGTAGGAGAAGGCCCTTTTTCCAAGTTCAGTCCTCACTGACGGAACACTGCAGGTAATCATGTCCTGAGAGCGCATACTGTAGCTGCACTCACGTAAAGACATGTAGGAGGAGATGTATGAGGGCAGCAGACCAAGAAGTGAATATGAAGGAGATCGGCCATTCAGAGCCTTAAAAGCGAACAAAAGTATCTTACAAGCCCAAAACCAGAAAAGTTGGCACGTTGTGGAAATCGCAAATAAAAACAGAATACAATGACTTGCAAATCTTTTTCAACCTATATTCAATTGAACACACTGCAAAGACCACATACTTAAGGTTCGAACTGGTAAACTTTGTTATTTTTTGCAATTATTAGCTCATTTGGAATTTGATGCCTGCAACATGTTTCAAAAAAGCTGGCACAAGTGACAAAGAAGACAGAGAAATTTGAGGAATGCTCATCAAACACTTATTTGGAATATCCCACAGGTGAACATGCAAATTGGGAACAGGTGGGTGCCATGATTGGGTATAAAAGCAGCTTCCTTGACATGCTCAGTCATCCACATAGAAGGATGGGGCGAGGGTCACCACTCTGTGAACAAATGCGTGGGCAAATTGTCGAACAGTTCAAGAACAACTTTTCTCAACGAGCTATTGCAAGGAATTTAGGAATTTCACCATCTACGGTCCGTAATATCATCAAAAGGTTCAGAGAATCTGGAGAAATCACTACACGTAAGGGGCAAGGCCGAAAACCAACATTGAATGCCCGTGACCTTCGATCCCTCAGGCGGTACTGCATCAAAAACCGACATCAGTGTGTAAAAGATATCACCACATGGGCTCAGGAATACTTCAGAAAACCACTGTCAGTAACTACAGTTCGTCGCTACATCTGTAAGTGCAAGTTAAAGCTCTACTATGCAAAGCAAAAGCCATTCATCAACAAGATCCAGAAACGCCGCCGGCTTTGCTGGGCCCGAGCACATCTGAGATGGACTGATGCAAAGTGGAAAAGTGTTCTGTGGTCTGATGAGTCCACATTTCAAATTGTCTTTGGAAACTGTGGACGTCGTGTCTTACGGACCAAAGAGGAAAAGAACCATCAGGACTGTTATAGGCGCAAAGTTCAAAAGCCAGCATCTGTGATGGTATGGGGGTGCATTAGTGCCCAAGGCATGGGTAACTTACACATCTGTGAAGGCACCATTAATGCTGAAAGGTACATACAGGTTTTGGAGCAACATATGCTGCCATCCAAGCGACGTCTTTTTCATGGACGCCCCAGCTTATTTCAGCAAGACAATGCCAAGCCACATTCTGCACGTGTTACAACAGCGTGGCTTCGTAGCAAAAGAGTGCGGGTCCTCCCCTGGCCTGCCTGCAGTCCAGACCTGTCCCCCATTGAAAATGTGTGGCGCATTATGAAACGTAAAATACGACAACGGAGACCCCGGACTGTTGAACAACTTAAGCTGTACATCAAGCAAGAATGGGGAAGAATTCCACCTGAAAAGCTTCAAAAATTGGTCTCCTCAGTTCCCAAACGTTTACTGAGTGTTGTTAAAAGGAAAGGCGATGTAACACAGTGGTAAATATGTCCCTGTGCCAACTTTTTTGCAATGTGTTGCTGCCATTGAATTCTAAGTTAATGGTTATTTGCAAAACAAAATAAAGTTTCTCCGTTCGAACATTAAATATATTGTCTTTGCATTCTATTCAGTTGAATATGGGTTGAAAAAGATTTGCAAGTCATTGTATTCTGTTTTTATTTGCGATTTGCACAACGTGCCAACTTTTCCGGTTTTGGGCTTGTAAAATGAATCCTATAATACACTGGTAACCAATGTAAAGAGGCCAAAACAGGAGAAATACTATCAAATTTCCGTGTCACACACAAGCCCCTTTCATAAGACATGTCGGTCCGGCTTTTATGCACGTTCAAGCCTCCAACAAGCATTCAGAAAACACGCAAACACGGTTTGGCGGATTAAATTGACTCGTCTTTGATCCCCCTCTGACCCGCCACGGTTCATAGTATCAGCCCCGGATCTGAGCCGCGCAGAGCCACTTATGAATGCAAGACGCGCGATCAGAGGCGGTCCTAGCCTATTTGGCGCCCCGGGCGAGCAACCCCAACGGCGCCCCCCCCCCCATTGGGCGCAGGCAGTTGGGTTGCTGCTAAATGGTGCCCCCTGCCTGCAGTGTGGTGCATGACAGGCAGTTTGTATAAGAAGGTCACTCCACCATCACTAGAACACTTTCTTTTAATATTTTTTTTCAAACAAGAAATACATAGTAAACTGTACAAATGAATAAGAAAGTTCATGCTCACTACTGTACAAATGAATCTTTTACCAAACCTTTTTGTACTATTTGTATGTACTTTGAACAACAAGAGATTAACACAACATAAAATGTAAAATAACAAGATATAATTACAGCATGTGGACTAAAAGCAAAAACACAAAACATACTGTAATTAGAAATGCTGTCACCTAAATGTTGACCCTCCTTGCCTTCCTGGATGCAAAGTCATCAATAATCTCATCATGTGAAATCTGCTCAGCAACTGCATGGTTGATACTGATGACTGCCAGACCACTGAGGCGTTCCTGAGACATAGTTGACCTCAGATATGTTTTTATTATTTTCAACTTTGAAAAGCTTCTTTCTGCTCCAGCCACTGTGACAGGAATAGTAACTGCAATTCTAAGAGCAGTCCACAAATTTGGATATATTTCTGAGAGGTCACTTTCATGGACAAAGTTTAGCAGCTCAAGAGCAGTCACAGACTTTGATGGCAAATCAGGCAAGTTCCTGAGCTCCCTCACAAGCTCTCTGCCATCCAAGTCTGATTTCCCCTTAAAGTGCAGTGTTGTACTGAGGGCATTGCATTGTTCTGCAAGGTCTTCGTCTGAAAGATTTGGAAAGTTTGTGAGCACCCCAAAATAATCTCCCACTTTTTCCAATGTGGCAAATCTTTCCTGAATCGCAGACAGTGCAGCATCAACAACTACATTAAAAAACATCACCTCCAGCTTCTTTAGAGGATCAGTAAAAGGCTCATCTACACATTCATATGAAAAGTGGCACTTTGTGGATCTCAGCCTTTTCTGCTTGAGAACAGCAGCCACATTCATGTTCTCACAAATGTCCTTAGCTGACACTTGTGCAGATGCAAATCCTGTTGCCCTGTAGTTATGCAGACCTCTCTCTGTCTTTTTGAGTAGATTGACAGCTACATTAAGATGCATGTCAGGAGACTGCATCAGCTTGCTTACATGTTTGATCTGACTGAGGATGTCATACCACACCACTGAACAAATACTGAAACGGTAGGATCCTACCTCCTCAGATAAAGTTTGGGCCTCAATCTTTATGACAGAGTCATTGGTGTTGTCTCTGACTTCAATCAAGGCCTCTCTCACTGCACCAGCTTGAAACCTCAGGGGCTCGACAGAGTTTATTTTACTCTCCCACCTTGTTTCTGCCCACATCTTCAGAGTAATGTTCACATGGTTCTTCAGTATGGCCCATCTCTGTGTGGAGGCTGAAAACAATGTGTAAAGTTTTTGCAAAAAAACAAAATAGCTTGTGGCATCAATGGATCCTTTTGCAGCATCTGCCACAACCAAAGTTAGTGTATGAGCCCCACAAGGAACAAAAAGAGCTCTGGGGTTGACCTGAAGAAGCCTAGCTTGAACTCCCTTACTTTTTCCTCTCATGTTGGCCCCATTGTCATAGGACTGACCTCTGCAGTCCTCAAAGGAAATTTTGAGCTCTTCTAGTTTTTTCAGAATCAAGGAGGCTAAATGCTCCCCTGTCGACTTTTCTGCCTCCAAAAACCCCATGAAATGCTCCTTTATTTGAGGCTTATCTTGCAATGAAAGAATTCTAATCATAACAGACAACTGTTCGGTGTGGCTGATATCTGGAGTGCAATCAAGAATTATTGAAAAAAACTTTGCCTGTTTAATGTCACTAACAATTGTTGAAATTGTTTTGCTGCTTAACAAACCGATCAATTCATTTTGTATGCGGTGACCTAGGTAGCTGTGGTTACTAAAAGTCCCTTTCTCGACACGGTTCAGGTGTTCTTTCATTATAGGGTCAAATTTTGCCATAAGTTCAACCTCTTTCAGAAAATTGCCATTTGATGGAGAAAACAATTCTTCTGTGTGTCCCCTAAATGGCAAATTTCTAACTGCTAGAGACTGTATTATAGCAGTGAGACGTATCAGCACAGCTCTCCACCTTACTCTCTCAGCCTCTAAAAGTGCCATCTGTTTTTTATCAATTGTTTCCCCTTTTTTCATCCTCACTGCCAACTCTTTCCATGCTTTCAGTGAATTTTTGTGTTCTGGGCTGGTGTCATGTGAGGTGAGCACAGAACTTGCATGTTTCCAGTCTGTGAGTCCTGAATTTGTTAGGCTTGTATTCCTTTTTGTTTTTGAAAACAACTTGCAACAGAAGCAGAAAAGGCTGTTGTTTTTTTCAGAATACACCAACCAGCTTCTAAGCATCTTTTCACCACTAACTAATGTCTTCCAAAAATACTGGTGGTGGCAACTTCTACCATCATCCTCGTTCTTTGGAAAAACAAAGTCAGCTCTTACTTGACTTGGTCCTCTGCAAACTAACAGTGTGCACATTTTGTCAGTCAGAACTGAAGGCCAGTCAGCAGGATCAGCAGACAGGTGCTCATCCTCAGCAGGAGGACTTGGTGGGAGTTCAGCTCCAGACATTTCTATAATGGCAAAATGTAATTAAAAAAACTTGTCAAAATGGCCCTCCTCCCCTCTCACACACAAACACCCACCTGAAGACTCCTGGGAGGATGTTGATGTAGATGGGTCTTTGTCCTCAGGATCCAACAACGTATGTGGAGACACATTTGTGGGTGAGGAGGAGGGTGGTTCCTGTTCCTGAGGCTCCAAGTCCATTGCTGAAGATAGCTGTTCAGTTGAAGAAGTGGATGGCTCTTCATCCTGGCCTGTGGCAGTGGGTGCTCCAAAATATTTCAGAAGTGCCCCTGGATTTGCATCAGAATACCAAACATAACAACATACACCATCAATTATGTCATCATCAAACAGTCATAATTATGTCCCTCATGGTGGTTATTTTAGTAGACTATAAAACCTTTTGTTGCAGCCTTATGCAATAGAGTAATTATGGCAGGCTAACATAGTTTTTCTCAACTAATGTGATTAAGGGACTGTTAAACTGACATAGCAAATGACAAAAACCACTAAGCCCTTTTTCTAAACCAAGCCTACATATATTTCCAATTTATGAAATTCATAGAAGGACAACTTATTGTTGGTATGCACAAGCTCAGGATTGACTGCACGAGACAGTATAAATTTAAATAAGCAATCAAACAGTTTTTTTTAATTAAAATAGAAAACGTATTTAATAATGAGCTATAAGTCTGTGTTTGTTTAGGAGCATTAATCAAAGTACTTCATTATAAAAGCACAGATTTTTGTGTGTGACAGCCAGGGTTCTGTATCATAACACAGTCTCTGCCATTTCTAACTAAGCAAACCGTGCGAAAATCTACAAATCTTCCTCAGTCCATCACTCAGTACAAACTGGGACGTGAGAGGGATCCATCTTAAAGATTATTATTACTTACTTTTCCATGCTGTAATATTTTCCTCTGTTAACAAAATATGTCGTCCTAAGCAGCTAACCAGTTAGCATCCGCAAGCTAGCCTACAGCCTAGCATTTCACGCAACAAGAAACGAAACTGAAAGTGAAACACAGCAGCTCTTCTTACCTTTATCTTTTGCTCGTTTCTCCTCTTCTTCTTTTCTCTTTTTCCTAAACTGCGCACCTGATGGCTTTGACCTTTTCCTTTCAATCTTCAATCTTCAATAATTTGCAGTAATAATCTGTTTCTTTCCAACGCAATGTCTTCAGCGATGTGGGCGGCTGGGCGCCAGCGGCAAGTAACCCCAGCGGGTGGGGAGGGGGGTGTTATGCTGTGTTATGCCGCCCCCTGCTGGACGGCGCCTAGGGCGACAGCCCCAGTCGCTCATATGAGGGACCGCCACTGCACGCGATCCGCGCTCAGAATACAGATGCCATCAGTGTGCAACCGCAGTCAACAGGCAGATTTATATTAAAAATGACACGAAACCACTGTATAAACTAGTTTCGCTTTTGTTTCCCCTCTAGCAGCGGCGCAGCGCGCTGAGTGTGTGTGTGTTTCTCTTTTTTCCCCCCCTCTCTCTCGCAGCGACTCTGTGTGGGGTCTTCAAAACGTCAGGTGTGTGTGTGTGTTGCGCGTGGGCTGGAGTCAGACATCAGCTGTACATTTATTATGAGGAAATATTTAAAAAGACACGACAACTTGTAAACGTCTGACGTCTGTCCCACGTCGCGGTGGAGTCCAGCTGTGCTGCACGCCTCTTTTGAAGCCGCGTTGCGGCTTCTTTTCTGAACACGTTTATTTGAGCTGGACCAACCCGCATTCAATTGTGGTCTTATGAATGACCCGATGGGCATTAAAGCCGGACTGGTCTGTGCGGGAACTGCGCGGGTCTGACTTATGAAAGGGGCTACAGAGACACTTGTATCCTGAGCAGGAGAACAGTTTTATCCAACGTGGTGAGCACTTGATGGTTTGTTTGGACCGAGCATGAGGTTGGGTAAAAGAGTGAGCAGCACAAACAGCACTCTTCTATCCACCATTGCTGCTGTTGTTCATCTACACATGCACACAGGCGTGATTTCACACCGATGCCAGGCGTTGACCTCCACTCTGAGAGCAGGACTGAAAAACAGCCACTGTGGTCATGTACAGTGGAGACCACGTCAGAATTTAAAAAAATGCTGCGGTTTCAGTCGCAGCTGTGTCAGAGCCATATATAGAGAGAGTTCCGACACGCTTTGAACTCGCCGACAGGCGGTCACGTGGTTCATGCAGCTCTCAATCGTTCCAAACAGCTCATCACTGCCAGTCAATTTGAGCAGCTACTCGCGCAAAATGACACAAAAAAACGACTTTTCTTACTTTGTCCAGCGTTTTTCAGTAATTATTAAGCAGTAACAAACTGATTACTTAACTGATTATTTCACTGACTATGTGTAGTGTTGAAAGCAATTAAAAACTAGTTCTTGTTGAACTTAGTGCCTTTATTAAATGCTTCACAACAGATACGAAGAGAGCACATTTTCCTTCAGCTTCATCATAATCATCATCCCTCTACTGTTCTCTTCATTTCTTATCCTGCAGCTCCACCTAATGGCGTGAACACTACACAACACTATGCATTTTTTTAAAGCATTTTTAGACGTGGCAGATGCGTTACCTTATCGTCTTCATTTCTGCACATTAGATGATTGTTCTATTTGTTTTGTTTTTTTAAATTAGCAACTGTACCTGGATAACAGAGTTGATTGAGCTTGTATCCTGACTATTGTAAAATAGTAATTCACTGATTAAAATGTTAATTTAAATGAAACAGTTTCTAGTTAAAATCACAACAGGTGACAAAATAAGTGTTAATTGTGCAAAAATAAATTACCAAACAATTTTATATAAAATATGTAAAATGTAAAACAAGCTTTAATAAAGTACTTTACTGTACTACAATTTACAGCAGGAGCAACATCACCATCATCACAACAACACAAACTGAGTGATGTAAATTTAATCTGCACAAACATTTTCAACCAGAGCTCAAAATGTTTAACTGTCAAAGAAATGTGCAAGGAAATAAAGGCCCTGTTTACACGGACACTGTGTGGGGGAAACGCAACTTTTGGGTATGTTAATTAGGTTGAAAGTTTTGCGTTGACATGGGCGAATTCTGTGGATACGACTCTCTCCCCCCCACCCCCCGTACTCATGAATTTACTGTAGTTACCATGCTGGGCCATTAGATGGCGCTGTGATTTTTGGAACCTTCACTACTGCGCACGCGTGCCACTGCTGCCTGAGGTAAACAAACAGAGCACACGAGGCAGCCTGTTTTCCTCTCTGGCTAAAAGTTCAGCTAAACTACAAGTTGTTGTCAACAAGTTAACAACAAGTTAAAGCTGGAATTTGGATAAGAGTCAACAGATTTGACACCAAGTGTGGGACCTGCTTCATCTGCGCACCAGTTGCTGACTGGACCGGAACCGAGTCAACATGTCTGACTTTAGTCCGTGAGAATCAGCTGATTTACAGCAGGGCTACAAGGTAAACAATGTTCTTAATAATGTTTCCTTGTGTTTAGTTCGATCACAGAACAACCAACTGAGGTTTTATTTTTATTTTTTTCCTGCGAGGTCGAAGCTGTTCCACGAAGCGGACCGGCGGTTCGGATGTGGGTCCAGTGTCCACCAGGATGAACAACAGAGTCCAGTTCATTAAAGTTCGGTTAACGTGTTTTTAAAAGTGTTCAATTTAATTCTCAGTGTTTGTGACATGAGTTTGTGGTGTTGAATAAATAAATAAATTAAAAATCAACCTGGTGTCTTCATTTTCAACATGCAGCATGTTAGGCATGACGTAACGAGTCCAGATAGCTTCATTTAGCTCAGATAAATTTAAATATCTCCCACGCTAACATAAATACTGTTTATTATTGTTAAACTGTTAATATATAGCACATTTAGTATGTTATAGTGCAGCGTGACACGTGAAATGTCCGACTGCCTCGTTAACAGACAACTGGATCCAGGCAGCTGCTCTCTTCCAACACAGATGCAGGTAAGGTGTAGAATAATTAAATATGAGAATCAAAATATATTCCATCAGCTATAGTTCAGAAAGTGGTGCGTGTGTCCACTGTCCAGTCCACCGCCATTGTTAAAATGCCGGCTGTCTGCGCGTGCGTGCTGCGTGCATGTGTTCAAACAAAAGCTCCGTGGGAGATGTTTACATTATCAACGGGGGGTCAGCGAAAAACTTCCACCTTGAGAGCAGGATCAGAAAAGTATCGGTGTCATCGAGGGGGGCCAGCAGCGTCGTGTAGGCGATAAGCAAAGTCGCAAAGAGAAAGTAGCGGTTACACTCAAAATACGCGCCGTGTAAACTGGCCCAAACTAATATCACTCCACAGGCACATTTTGTGAGAGGTCACTTCACAAAGACACAGTCAGGCCGTGTGAGACTGAAGGAGGTTCCAACCGTTTGTTTTCATCACACAGAACCAAATGAGAAGTCCAGCAGAACTTCCACTGACCAGTGATCACACATATTGTTCTAAAGTTCCTGTTTTTAGTTTTCTTCATTCACCTTATAATCTAGCTGTTTTTGCCATCTTATTTTAATTTGTTTATAAAAAAAAATCTGTATGTCCATTTTATAACTGTCTATTATTGTCACTGTTGTCGTCATTCTTTGTTAAAATCAGCTCTCTCTTATAAATAAGTCCTCAAGGCTCAATGGGATTAACCTGTATAAATAAAGGTTGAATGAAGAAAGTAAACTTTGGTACGAAAGGTGTTAAATAATACACGTCATATTTTTATTGAACAATAATCTTAATGCTAACAGTGCCATTGTAATTTCAAAGATTGAGGAGAAATAGAAGTGAGGTGAGTGAGATGAGGGAAAGCTAAAAATGTAGCCTCAGCCGACAGGGATGATGATCCAGGATCGACAGGACCAGGAGGATGTATCAACAGGCGATGCAATCTGGGAACAGAGATGAAAATCCTCAGGGAACAATAGGCTATATGCCACGGGTAGTGGTGACGTACTTCCGTTAAAATGTGACCCGTAGGCTTCACTTCCGGCTCTCATCTACTACTGTTGTTGTTAGCGGTAGCTTCTAGAACTAGACCATGTAAAAGACACAAAAGGTAAATTATCTGCGAGCTACTGGTACAACAAGAGAGATTTGTTGTGTGCCGTTGTGTCCAGTGAATAGCAGGTACAATAGAGCGCTTAGTTTTTTATATTTTAATGCCACAGTTCGTGGCTAACCGAGTTAGCCTTAAAGCTAACACTCGGTTGTAGCCGGCGTTTTAAACCTCAGAATATTCAAGAGCCAGCATCAAACAGTGGTTAAAAAGGAGCTGTACCTGCATTGTTCGAGTGGAATAATTCTCCCTTCCACTTCCATGACCGGGGCTTTGGGAGAAGCAGCAGAGAGGACAGCGAGGAGGAGAACACAGCAGCTGCAGCTCAGTAAGAAACACGATTATCACTCGACTCCACACCCTGCACTTGTAGATTTAATGTTGGAGTCATGATGAGTGATTTAATAAAAGTTTGTAACTACATACTTTTAAAATAATATTCAGATTTTAACATATGTTTTCTAATCTGTAAATATGTTTGTAAACTCTTAGTAACTTCAGAGCTGTTACACCTCTGAAATATTCTCTGCTGTTTCCTTTAATATGAAACCAGAACTGTTTCACTCCAATGAAACATTTAATTTCCTGAGATGTAATTTTTTTATTTTAAAGCATAACTCTCATAAAGAGTTCTCTGTTTGGTTTTTTACTTGTAGGTAAATATGAACACTTTTTTTTTTCCAGGTTTGCATCATCTGACCTCCTGATGTGACTGCTCTGCCATTCATGGTCGGTGTTCACCAAGAACTGAGAGGAACTCCCCATCAAGTTCAACTTGTGTTTATTTGTCATATACAGGTTAACACAGAGTTAACAGTACAATGAAGTGCTCAGGATGAGAAGAACAGATTTGACTTGCTAAAAATCAAAGAACAAACTACTGTACGTATACTAAAAGCATGCACAGTGAAAAAGTAATTATAATATTCACAAAGTCCTGAAGAGAGACGGATATAACAATGCAGCAGGATGAATTTGAATGAACTACTGCAAGTATTTCAAGCTAGTAATATAAGCTAACATGCACATAAAGTTTTAAATATATATATATATATAAATATATACACATATATATGTATGCACATAATCAACATTACACAGGTTGTGTGACAGGTTATTGCACAAGTAGTGACATTGAGATTTAATTATTAGTTATTACCAGTTGTTCAGTGTTATTTATTGATTATTTAACCACACCACCCCGTCAACTCATACCCTGCAGCCCGTTGAGTTCTTCCTGTTCTTAAATGACCTTGACCTTGGATCAAAGCAACGGGACCTTGCTGACCCGTACGGTGTCCATCAGTCCACGGTCAGACGGATTTTCACAGCAACTTTGTATTGACAGTACTCGGCTCTACCTGAAGAGCAGATACATAAAAATCTACCTGCAGACTTCAAGGACTACCCTGACACTACAGTCACACTACTTACTACTTGTAAGAAAATAAAATGTTCAAAACATTCTGACTTTTGTCTTCATTGATGTATTATCACCCAAAAAAAATGTGTACTGTATTTTGGTTTAAGACAGGCTTAGAGTCCAGTTTTAGCCATTTTATTAAAAAGAAATTTGATGATGATGTTACATTACTGTACAAAACGTATGAGTCAAGCTAAATGAGGCACAATATTTAAACACTGTTTAAATTATATTATTATTATTACATCTTCTGACTTTAAAGGGGACCACAGATGCAAAATTCACTTTTTAATGTTTTTGTACTCAACTTTGGGTATTTACTTCATAAAAAAACAGTCCTAAGGCCAAAAAAATGCACCCAGTGGTTTATTTACTATAAGTATATTTATTTATCTTAGATAGAAACGGGCCGATTGCACTTCCTGCGGTTTGTTACGTCACAAACCGCAGCCACAACCCACAGCCACAACCCATCCCAACCTTTGTCCCGCCCCCGTCACCTAGCAACCCCCGGTAATGGACCTTACCAAGCTCCGCCCACAGGGCCGCGTTTCATTGGCTAATACCCATAACACGTCACAGCGCAGCTTCCACGTGCGTGCCGGTCTCACAAACGCTACGGTAGCGTTTGTGAGACCGGCACCACATGCTACTTACATTGCTAGCTAGCATACGTGCAGAATTTTTCTGCGTCAGGGCTGGAAAAATGCTCCTCCACCGTCAGTGGGGTATCTGTACAGGAGATGTCAGGTACCCTGACCGTATTTGTGGAAGTAAAATTCACCGTTTCCCTATATGTGAAACTGAATGCCTTGCTTGGATCAAAGCTTGTGCACGACCACAAAACTGAACAATTATTTCTTTCACCAGCAGAGAAGGGTTGACCTGCTTTTGAAACCTGCTAGTTAACAACACGCGGTCACGATGAGAGAAAGCCACAGTTCACTGAACGTCCTGGAAGTTGGGAAGAAACAGCTCCGCTAACCCCACATGAGCTAGCTAACGCAACGAGCTCTACTGTCGATTTCACCTAAAACTGCACAAAATCGTGACACGAAGGCTGGATTTTAACTAACACACCGGACGGCTGAGCTCGTTTGCCCTCACAAAAGTCGCTGTCGGCGTGTTTAGCAGCTAAAGCAGCAACGGCTAACCAACCACTTAAGGAATGAATGGAGATTACAGTTAGCATTAGCTTTGCGACCAAGGCACACAAACTTTTGCCAACAATAGAAATCGCTGATTTCAAAAGTAACCCTCAAAACCATGAATGCCTGACTTACCCAGCCTTGCAGAACAATAGGCATCAGTGATCCTGTCCACAGCTGTAATAATGCTGAGCCTGAGCGTGTGAGGAGCTGCTGTTTTCCCCATCAGACGGTAGCATTAGCGGTGACGCGCACGCTGTTTGGAGGCATCGCGTGGATCAAACAACTTGATAACGTCCAAAAAAAAAAAACATGAACTTGTTGGTTCCCCTGTCCATTGTCATGGCTGATATTTTGTTGGAATCTGGCAGAAATGATACACTATTCGACTCAGAAATACCCTGCAGTCAGTCGACGCCATGTTTTCCATTGACACCAAAGCTGCGCTTGGGAGACGTGCGGCCATGTTGGAGCTTAGGGGGCGTTTCTGGGCGGAGCTTGGTAAGGTCCATGCTCCACCCACGCGGTTCCTGAGTTAATCTCAGCCTGCACACTAGGTGGCGGTATGCACCCAACAGTTGTTTGCGATCCGCCATAAATCAAATGGAGAAGAAGAAGAATAGTTCATCTCAGCAGAATGGCTCCTAAAGTTAAATGTTGCGTTGTTGGCTGCATTACACAACATGTGTCGATACACACTCTTCCAGTCTCAGAGAGCAGAGATGCGTGGCTTAATTTTATTTTTAATGGCAATGTCCAGGCGACATTACCGAAGAAGAATTACACTTCTTATATGATGAAGGACTACTTTTGCACAACTGCCAGTTTGGTTGAGTGGTTAGCGCACTGGACCGCCACCCGGGAGACCTGACATCGCATCTTGTCCATTGCATCTTTTTTTCCCCCCCTTTTTTTTTTTAAAGCCTTTTGTTTCGGAGAAACCCTCTCTGACCCTCCTGGCGCAGATAATGGAGCACTAAGCAGATTTAAAATTGATAGTTTTCAGATAAAAAGACAGCACCGCTGTGAGTGTGTGTGTGTGTGTGTGTGTATGTGTGTCCGCCAGTGACTGCTCGCTCCCTCCAGCTCGCGCGCACGGTGAGAGTGAGGGAGAGAGGGAGTTGGACATGACAGGAAGAATAAAAAATGACACGACAACTTGTACACTGTGATCTGTTGCGGTCCAATTCAGCTCAGCTCGACTCTGTGGCAGTAACGTGAGTTGACTTCCTCGTCTGCCTTTGGAGGGCGGAGTTAATGTAAGCAGATCTTTGAAGGGCGTGCCACGAGATCTCATTATCATAAACCGGTCGTTCAAAACGAAAGTTAAAAATGGCAGAATTAAAAAGGGTATAATTGATTATCTAAGAATTATTTTGTGTATTAAATTGAATGAACAGTGTCTGGTAACCCCAAAGAAATACCATAAAAATTTTAAAAACATATCTGTGGTCTCCTTTAAGTTTTTGTTAGGATTTTTCAACATTCATCTTTTAGCTACTTGAGCTACTGCTTGACAACTTTTTCAACATTCATCTTTTAGCTACTTGAGCTACTGCTTGACAACTTTTATCTTCTACAGCAAGCCTTCTGGTAATTTTAGCTGTCCTTTTGATACTTTTATCTATTAGCTAATTATTTGCTACTTTGATATTTTCGTTATAGCTTTTAGCACTTTTTGCTAGTTGTTTAATTCGATGAATTTTTACTTTTTCTCATTTTAGCTTTTAGTTTGATTTGTGCTACTTTTACTTTTAGCTATTCTTTTGATATTTTTAGCTAGACATTTGCTGCTTTTAGCTTCTACATTTACATTTCATTCATTTATTCAACCTTTATTCCATCCATCCATCATCTTTTACTCGCTTCTTACATTTTGGGTCATGGGGGTCGCCAGTGCCCATGTCCAGCAATCACTGTGCGAGGGGCGGGGTACACCCTGGACAGGTCTCCAGTCCATCACAGGGACACATAGAGACAAACGAGACAAACATTCACTCTCTCATTCACACCTAGAGACAATTTAGAGTTACCAGTGTCAATGTCACTTTATTTATAAAGCATATAAAAACAACAGAAGCTGACCAAAGTGCTTTACAGTTTAAAAAAATAAAAGAGTAAAATGCATAGTGCCACTGAAACGTAATAAAGTTAACAATAAATACACAACAACAATAAAATCAGCTCAAAATTTGTTCTCAGCCTGTGCGTGGATCAAATGCCAAGTAAAAGAGATGAGTCTTGAGCAAAGATTTAAAAGTCTCAACAGTCTGAGTGGTCTTTAAATTCTCAGGTAAACTGTTCCACAGCTTTGGAGCAGCAACCGCAAAAGCCTGATCACCTCTGGATTTCATTTTAGATCTGGGGACATCTAAGATAAACTGGTTGGTAGACCGGAGTGCTCTTAGAGTGTATGTTAATAAGATCACATAAATATGATGGGGCCAGACCTTTTAAGATTTTAAAAACAAGCAATACAATCTTAAAATCAATCCAGAAGTGGACAGGGAGCCAGTGGAGGGAAGCCAGGACAGGGGTTATATGTTCATATTTTTTAGTTGCTGTTAAAAGACGAGCTGCTGCGTTCTGGACAGATTGTAAACGATGCAAAGATGATTTGTCTAAACCAACATACAATGAATTACAATAGTCCAAGCAAGAGGTAATAAAAGCGTGAATCACCTTTTCAAGGTCTCTGAAAGAGAGACAAGACTTCACCTTGGCAAAGAGTCTTAGCTGGAAGAAACCGGATTTAACAAAAGAATTTATCTGTTTGTCTAACTTAAAAGCACTATCAAAAATAACTCCCAGATTCCTGACATTGGAGTGGCTGTATGAAGCCAAGGGGCCAAGAACATTCAGGATGTTACATTTGCCAAAGCTGATGACTTCCGTTTTATTTTCATTTAAATTTAGAAAATTAATTTTAACCAGACTTTAATGTCGTTTAGACAGTTCAAAAGTGGATCAAGTGGAGTGACCCTGTCTGACTCAATCGGAAGATATAACTGGGTATCATCAGCAAAACAATGAAAAGGGATGTTATGTTTTCTAAAAATTGACCCCAAAGGCAACAGATTAAAAGCAGTGGACCTAGACCCTTGAGGGACTCCACAGATCAGAGGAGCTGGAGATGAGGAACATTTCCCTAAGGGCCAGTTTACACGGCGCGTATTTTGAGTGTAACCGCTACTTTCTCTTTGCGACTTTGCTTATCGCCTACACGACGCTGCTGGCCCCCCTCGATGACTCCGATACTTTTCTGATCCTGCTCTCAAGGTGGAAGTTTTTCGCTGACCCCCCGTTGATAATGTAAACATCTCCCGTGGAGCTTTTGTTTGAACACATGCACGCAGCACGCACGCGCAGACAGCCGGCATTTTAACAATGGCGGTGGACTGGACAGTGGACACACGCACCACTTTCTGAACTATAGCTGATGGAATATATTTTGATTCTCATATTTAATTATTCTACACCTTACCTGCATCTGTGTTGGAAGAGAGCAGCTGCCTGGATCCAGTTGTCTGTTAACGAGGCAGTCGGACATTTCACGTGTCACGCTGCACTATAACATACTAAATGTGCTATATATTAACAGTTTAACAATAATAAACAGTATTTATGTTAGCGTGGGAGATATTTACATTTATCTGAGCTAAATGAAGCTATCTGGACTCGTTACGTCATGCCTAACATGCTGCATGTTGAAAATGAAGACACCAGGTTGATTTTTAATTTATTTATTTATTCAACACCACAAACTCATGTCACAAACACTGAGAATTAAATTGAACACTTTTAAAAACACGTTAACCGAACTTTAATGAACTGGACTCTGTTGTTTTCATCCTGGTGGAAACTGGACCCACATCCGAACCGCCGGTCCGCTTCGTGGAACAGCTTCGACCTCGCAGGAAAAAAATAAAAATAAAACCTCAGTTGGTTGTTCTGTGATCGAACTAAACACAAACACTTGAATGATAACCTCAGCTGGAGCAACAACACCACCAGCCTGATCAAGAAAGGTCATCAGAGACTCTACTTCCTCAGACGGCTGAGACGAGCTGGTCTGAGAAGCTCAGTCCTCACCTCGTTCTACAGGTGTGCAGTGGAGAGCGTCCTGTGCTCCAGCATCAACGTGTGGCATGGAGGCTGCACAGTTGCAGAGAGGAAAGCTCTACAAAGAGTGGTGAAGGCTGCACAGAAGTCTGTGGGAGTCAGTCTCCCCACCATCACAGACATTTACACCTCCAGATGCAGAAAAAGAGCCACCTGCATCATGAAAGACCTCACTCACCCAGCACACTCACTCTTTGCACCACTCCCCTCGGGACGGAGGTTGAGGAGCATCAAATGTAGAACCACTAGACTGAGGAACAGCTTCTACCCTGAGGCTGTCAGACTCATGAATAAATAAATAATAAGAATAAACACTGCAAAATGTCACATCATGTTGATACTGATCTGTTTCTTGTTGCTGCGTTCATCTGTGACTATCTGCGTTCATCTGTGACCATCTGCTCATGTTCGTGCTGCTGTTTATAATGATGTTTTTCTACTACATTAGGGCTTAGTGTATTACTAGCTGATGTCTCTCTTAGTTAATCCTAGATGTTATTATTGTTTTTCTCTTGCATTTGTTGTTGGATGTAACTGGGACCCTGTGTACATAATCTCGTTTTCAACACATGTACTACATGCGGTGCAAATGACAATAAATTCTCTCTGACTCTGACTCTCTGAAACATTATTAAGAACATTGTTTACCTTGTAGCGCTGCTGGAAATCAGCTGATTCTCACGGACTAAAGTCAGACATGTTGACGCGGTTCCGGTCCAGTCAGCAACTGGTGTGGAGCTTGTTAGATGAAGCGGTCCCACTTGGTGTCAAATCTGTTGACTCTTATCCAAATTCCAGCTTTAACTTGTTGTTAACTTGTTGACAACAACTTGTAGTTAGCTGAACTTTTAGCCAGAGAGGAAAACAGGCTGCCTCGTCTGCTCTGTTTACAGGCAGCACGCATGCGCAGTAGTGAAGGTTCCAAAAATCACAGCGCCATCTAATGGCCCAGCATGGTAACTACAGTGAAATCATGAGGACGGGGGGTGGGGAGGGAGAGAGTCGTATCCACAGGATTCGCCTGTGTCAACGCAAAACTTTTGACCTAATTAACATGCCCATAAGTTCCGTTTCCCCCACACAGTGTCCGTGTAAACAGGGCCTAAGTGAACAGAAAAACTCCTGTCAGTCAGGTAGGATCTAAACCAATCAGTCTAACATACATGTTTTTGGTCTGTTGGAGGAAACCGGAGAAAACCCACGCATGCATAGAGAGAACATGCAAACTCCACTGAGGAAGGCCCCCAGACCGGGATTTGAACCTGCTCGCTGAGAGGCAGCCACTCTACCAGTTGTGCCACCGTACTGCCCCAACCTTTATTTAGACAGGTTAATCCCATTGAGCCTCGGGGACTCATTTACAAAAAAGACCTGATTTCTTAACTATTTTAGCTAGTGTTGCTACTTTTAGCTTTTGCATAGCCTTTTGTTACTTTTATCTTTTTGCTTCTGCAATGTTTGGAAACTTTTACCTTTCTGATCATTTAAACTGACCTTTTGATTGCTAGCCTTTTGTTACTTTGATCTTTTAGATAGCTTTTTGAAAATTTACTTCAAACTACTGTACTCTTTCGCTACTTTAATCTACCAGCAAGCTGTTTGATATTTTAGTTTTCTGTCTTTTTCTTTTAGATTTCACAACTCTTTGTTCAGATTCTTGAGCAAATTTCAGCAACATCATTAAGTACTCTGCTTTAATGCTGATTTTTAAAAGAAAATGTGTTTTCTCTGGTTTTACTGATGAAACAAGGGATTACACCACAGGCTTTGAAATGTATCAAACTGCTAAAAGTAACTTAGAATGAACAAAATATTACATCTGAGCAGGAGAAGTTGGCAGTTTTTTTTTTATTCACCAAAGAACTTAAAGGAAAATACAATTATGTACTGTGATATACAAACGCTGTGATAAACTCTATTGATTTCTCATTGGAGTGATTAAATGTCATCAAACTCAGCTCCAACAGTCACAGCGAGCAAAGATTTTGCAAATTCCTTAAAAAAAAAAAATCTGGACTTAGAGACTGCAGAGCATCCAGACTGTCAGGCTGTAACTCGATTAGAGAGGAAGACCGTGGCGGGAGAGCGAGAACCGGAGGTGACATTTTCTCAGGGATCGTGACAGAAGGGACTTGTCGACAGGAAGTCACAGCACTCGAGGAAAAAATGGCAGCGAGGCGACGAGATGAAGCAAAATGAGAAACATGCAAATAACTGACACTACTCGTTACAACTTGCTCTGATTCATCTGAAACGCTGTCAGAGTGAGGACACTATTCTCCACTGAGCTGTGCAGAAGTATGACTGCTAATCTAAAAATTAATATTTTACGTGAAAGGCCACAAACCTCTTCAAGCTGCTTCTTGTTTTTTCAATACAAGCTATTTCTGTAATAAAACGTTACGCTGTAATAAATCCACACTGACGTCAAAACACTGTGGGTCTGTTTCAGACACAGAATGAGTTTTTGCACAACAATCGCCGATCACTGGAGTGACTGAGAGAGAGTTAATGTTTGCATACCCACGTTGATTTATGATGGCTGACACGTTTTACTGTTACCAATGCAAAGAGATATGGAAATTATATGTTTGGTAAAAGATCAACACAAAAAAATGTGATAAATTTAAAGAGAAAATTAAATTAACTGCATTCCTTGAACCTTTACACAACGTCTGCGTTTCATGCCAAAGTTTTAAATTAAGATCGTCTTGAGCTGTGATGGGAAAAATTTGGATCAATTCTTGGAAATGATCTTTTCCACAATCCCATGCGACATGATGAGATTTGGTATTAATTGTCGCAAATGGCTGGTGCTGGTGAACCCAGTGGTGCAGGCACGCAGGCAAAGTCTGATACAGACTGGTCGTTACCAGTGAACAAAAGACAATGCCAGAACAAAGGACTAACACAGACTCAGACTATACAGAGACTAATGAGACAAAACACCTGCGAGGACATGCAGCTGAAACACATCACGGGAAATGATGAACTGGGAAACCAAGGAGTGCAGGAACAGAGACACAACACATGGAGGCATACACTAGGAAAACACAAAGCCTGTAGAAAACAGAAACTGAGGATAAGGAGAACACAAGACATAAATACAAGATTGGGCTACCAAGACACAAACCACAGTTCCTATATTGTGCTTACACTGTGTTGAGAATAACTCTCAACTACTACCACATCAACCTTCAGCTCAATTCATAAAAACAAAAAACCTCAATATAAAGGTTATAAAAGAGAATCAATAGCAGATGAAGATCAATCCGAAAAATAAAAATAAAACACAAGAGTACTACATACAGCACAAGATGCGATCATCAACAAACTACTCTACAGCAATCTCTATCAATGACCCGGACAAGCAAACACCTTGTATAACGTTGACCTTCATTTGTGACCTTGATCTTAAAGCTAGGGTGATAAAAAGATTACATGGCATGTTGTATAGCCGTGGAACAAATGTGCATCAAGTTTTGTTAAATAATCTGAAGTGGATCCGAAGTTCTGTTCCACAAGCGAAGACAACGGTTTAACTTTGACCTTGATTTGTGACCTTGAACTTGGCACTCAGATGATGAAAAGTGTATGCAACGCTCTGTGTGATTATGATGCTTAGGTGTATGAATATTGATTAAATTATCTTGAGTGGATAAGAAGTTATGGGCGGGACAAGAGAGCCTTCACAGACGGACAGGTGGAGGCCATACCATAATACGTCCACCTTTCTATAGGTGTGCAACAAAAACACAGAAAGTCACGTACTTCATCTCAGTACAAACATTTTAAATGCTTTTTGTAAAAGGCACCCGAGACTGCGTCATTTGGTTCATTTTTCTTTGTCTGGGTCATGATCTCACTCAGCCTTGCTTTTATTGCCTTTTCCACCTATTTCTGTCGCTGAATAATAATAATAATAATAATCATTTTATTTAAAAGCGCCTTTCATGACACCCAAGGACACTTAACAAACCAACACAGTGTAATACAGAGCAAACATTATCAGAGACAAATTGAAATATAAAATACATAAAGGATATAAAATGGTAAGATAAAATACATTTAGTAAAGTTAGTGATACGCTAGTCTAAAGAGATGGGTTTTCAGGGCAGTCTTGAACAGAGAGAGGGAGGTGGTGTTTCGAAGGTCTGGCGGTAGGGCGTTCCAGAGGTGAGGGGCAGAGCAGGTGAAGGCCCTGCTCCCCATGGTGGAGAGGCGGGCAGAGGGTACATGGAGATGTAGTGAAGAGGAGGACCTGAGAGAGCGTGATGGGATGGAGATTTGTAGGAGGTCGGATAGATAAGGAGGGGCAAGGTTGTGGATAGATTTGAACGTGAGAAGTAGAATTTTGAAGATGATGCGTGATTTAACCGGGAGCCAGTGGAGCTGCTGCAGGACAGGAGTGATGTGATCATAGTAGGAGGTTTGAGTGATGACACGGGCAGCTGAGTTCTGGACCATCTGTAACTTGTGGAGAGATTTGTTGGGGAGGCCGTAGAGAAGGGAGTTGCAGTAGTCAATACGGGAAGTCACAAGACTGTGCACCAGGATGGCTGTGGAGCGGGGTGTGAGAGAAGGACGGAGACGGTTAATATTACGGAGGTGGAAATAAGCAGACCGAGTAATATTGTTGATGTGTGAAGTGAAGGAAAGAGTGGTGTCGAGGATGACACCGAGGCTCTTGACCTGAGGGGAGGGGGATAGCAGAGAGTTGTTAAGGGGGACGAGAAGATGTTCTGATTTTGAAATAGAGTTTTTGGTACCGACGAGAATGACTTCTGTTTTGTTGCTGTTTAGTTGAAGGAAATTGTTAGAAAACCAGTGATTTAGCTCGTTGAGACAGTCGGTGAGGATGGAGGGTGGGTGGGTGGAGTTAGGTTTTGATGACAAGTAGAGCTGCGTGTCATCAGCATAGCAGTGGAAATGGATGCCGTGTTTGCGGAAGATGTGGCCTAGAGGAAGGAGGTAAATGATGAAGAGGAGGGGTCCGAGGACAGAGCCTTGGGGGACACCCGTGGAGACAGGGGAAGACTGGGAACGGAAGGATTTAAGCTGAATGAATTGAGTGCGGTCAGAGAGATAGGAGGTGAACCAGTCTAACGGGGTACCTGAGATGCCAATGGAGGTTAGTCTGTTGAGGAGGATAGAATGACAGATGGTGTCGAAGGCAGAACTTAGATCCAGAAGAATGAGGATGGACAGAAGACCAGAGTCAGCAGCAAGAAGGAGGTCGTTAGTAATTTTTACTAGAGCTGTTTCGGTGCTATGGTGGGGGCGAAATCCAGTGTGAATTTGAATGACTCAAAGTTTATGAAAGGAGGAGAGTGAAAGAAAAATAGCTGCACATCTCTTGTGTACTCAGGATTAGATCCACCACGGTAAGACAACACAGAAGCTGTACCTTTCAGCCTTGTGAATTTCAGCTAGTGGTAATCAGGTCTGGCTTCTTGTAGACAAATAGTTTTCATATTCTCAGTGCAAATTGGACGGAGCTCACATGCTGAACTGTCGCTGCTCATCCTACACAAATGTTTTCATGTACCTGCATTAACTGAGTGAACACTTATGAAGCTTCCACACTGTTGTGATACATTTTTCTTATGTACATTTTTTGGTGCAATTCTCGTCCTGCAATTTTTGTGCTATTTCAACAAATCATATGTTAAAACATTTATCTTTTTCAGGAAAATCCTCCAATGGTTTTTCGTATTATTGCAACTTAGCTTTTTTTATATATATATATTTAGCATTTTCTGCCACTTTTTTTCCTCATAAAAAATGAATTGAGCTAATTTTACATCCTTCAAATTTTTACAGCTGTTTACAGCCTTTTACTGCTTGTTTCCTTTTTGTTCTGGTTCAGCTTCTTTCAGCTGCCTTGTGCAAATTTAAACATTTTTGCAGCCTGTTTGCAACTAATTTCAGCTGTTTTCTGCTAATTTTAGCTGTTTTTCAGCTCTTTTGTGTTCCTTTCACATTCGTTCTGCCAACTACAGCATTTTTCTTCAAACTTCTTTCTGCTAATTTTATCTTATGTTCCTTTCAGCTTATTCCTGCAAGTTTCAGCTTTTTGTACTATTTCAGCTACTAGCTGTTTTATGCTAATGTAATCTTTTTCAGCTAATTCTATATTTTTTGCCATCGTTTAAAAAAATGTCAGCCTAATTCAACAAAAATGTGCTTTCTCCCCCTGTAGATCGGTAACTCCTCACTCGATACAGTTTCAAAATCTCCCTCAAAATAGGCGTGTCGAGAGACAAGGAGGGGAGGAGGTAGAGTTGTGCTTTTGTTCACGCCTCCACCAGCAACAACCTAAAACAAATTAAACCTCTAGCCAACAACATACACCAAGCAACAACAAAGAATAAACATGTAGATGTATTTATCTATTCCACCCATTCCATCCAAAACCAAAGGCCTAAAAAAAGAAAATGAAAAGAAAAATAAAACCGCTTGTCAGGAGTGAAATGCAGCACTTCCATATAAGGTATGCACTTCTCATCTCTGCAGGGGATTGGCTCTGCTTGAACCACCTGTGTGACATCACACATGAGCAGACATGTCACACATGAGCGTTTGCACAAATAAGAAAATTAAGGTGTAATCCACCAGTTCAACCCATAGAACTACCGTAAACACATTTTTAGACCAAATATTGCCGATTTACACAGATACGCACAATTATGTGAGAATAAACACAGCCATAGTGCTAGATAACATTTTAAACACATTCTAGGGAGTTTATCAGCTAAAAAAAGTTAAATTTGGGTTTAGTTCCTCTTTAAGCTTATTTCTGCCTTTTTGGCTACTTTTTAGCTGTGTATTGCTAATTTCAGATTTTTCAGATAATTTGTAAATTTTGTGCTCATTTCTACTTCTTTTAGCCTAATTGGGCAAACATGGGTTCTTTCTGTTTTCTTCTGCAAATTAAAGCTTGTTCTATCATTTCAGCTAGCTTTTTAGCACGTTCTTCTTTATCTAATTTCAGCTGTCTTAAAAAAAATCAAGTTTTTCATAGAAATTTTTGCTACGTTCCACTTAAATTATCTTCTTTATGCCAATTTCAGCTTGTTATGCTCCTTCTAACTTTTTCCTGCTTCAGCTTTTTCTGCTATTTCTACGTTTTGTTTTGTCTTTAGCTCATTTAAACTCTTTCTGCCTCCTGGTAGTTTAAGCTTTTTCTCTGCCTTTTCAACTAATTTTCCACTTTTTTTTCCTGATTTGAACCTTTTTTTTAGCTGATTTCTTAAATTGTGTGCTCATTTCTGCTAACCTAATTCAGTGGAAAAAAAAAAAGGGAAAAAAAGAAAAGTGCTCTTGCTGCTTTCTTCTGCTAATTTAGGCTTGTTCTTTCATTTCAGCATTTTTTTGTGCTAATTTCAGCTGTTTTTTTAGCAACTTATTCAGCAATAAGCATTCACACTGCATTTTCACAGGAAATGCAATTTCTCTAGTCCAAATTAAACTTGGATTACCATTGGTACCATTTTAAAGATTTTAGGTTTAAAATATCCTTGCAGTATTGATACAAACTGGTTCCTGTGCTGTCCTTCAGCTTGCATGGTGTTTATGCACCGTGGAGCTTCCTGAACTGGTGTAAAAGACACTGTCACCGTCATTTTGTTCCTCAGCTGTTGTTGGGCTTTCTGAATACTTGTTCTGGTTTTCTTTTGAATTATTATGAATTTGGGCATTTTTAGTATTTGCTGGTTTATTTATTTGCTCATCATACCTTCCATTAAATGTTGTGAGTTTTATCATAGCCCCTCACGTGCACCACCTGTATCCCATTATAACCAGCACACCTGTGGTAAATCTTAGCCCTTTCTGTGATTGTACTTCCTGGATTTTCATTAGATACTCCTGTTAACGTCCTTTGATTTTCTGCTTTAAATGTTCAGTAATCAAAATTAAACTTCTAATTTCAAATCTGCCCCCTGCTCACCCACTAGTGGGTCAATTTCATCACACATCTGTGATGTGCCATGAATTTACATATAATAAAATACCTAAATTTTATATACCTGTATTCTAGTTTGAAACCTCTCTTATTTTTCAAGTTATCATGATCACAACATGCAAGGATGCAGAGTACATTATTTCCAATTTCCAAAGTTGTGAGTAAAATAAGCTTTTCCATCCTCTCTTAGCTTGGAATTCAATTAAACCCTGTTTTTGGATGTTTCAACAACAACAACAACAAAACTGTTAAACTAAAGATAAAAGTAAGTAAGAGTTTTATGTACAGGTATTGCATCTCCAACAAGATGTAGCAGGAATACACAGATCAGGTGTTGATGTGGAGTCAAGCATATTTGAGGTGCTCTGAGAAGTGTTATCCAGAGACATGAAGGTCTGTGTGCTCTGAAACAGAGCGTCTAGTGCACGGATAATGTTTCATCTAATGAAGCGTGAGAGAGGATTGTGCAGCCGCAGGCAAACCCTCTTCTCCAAATAAAAAAATAAAATAAAAAAAGACAGAAAACCAAAACCACTGTCCTCCAGGTTAAATGCATCACGCGCTGCATCATCCAGCCAGGCCATTTGAAGCCTGCGTGAAAATGTCTGCCTCCTGCTGTTCAGTGCCATCCTTAATGTCAACGTGCCAAAAACAATCCTTGGCCAGACGCACGCGCCGACGGTCTCCCTCGTCCTGAACGCTTTTATTGGTGCAGTCAGGTGTGTGTGAGTGACAGTCAGGATGCTGAAACGCACAAACAAACTGCGGAAATAAGCAGCAGACACAAATTAACATGGCTTTCCATGAGACTAACAAGGAAGACTCCTTGTGTGTTACCATCGGTATGTTTGAAGTTGGATGTGAGCTTTTGAACTAAAAAAGGGAGTTTACAATAGTTTGCATTGTGTCATGTATTTTACAAATGTTGTCTGCTGTTGTCCTTAAAGTGCATAAAGAATATGTCTGGCCATGACTCAACAACACAAGTTGCATTTTCTGCAACAAATGCAGTGTGAATGCTTATTGCTTAAGCTTTGCTGAAAGCTGCTGAAAGGGTTTCATCGCTGAACTGTTAATGTGAATGGAATTGGAAAAGCTGACTCCTTAAGTCGAAAGTAATTGAAAATGAGCCAAAAAAGCTGATATAAGCTGAAAAAGAGCATAAAAATCTAAAATTATTAGAACACAAAGAATGAAAATCAGCTCAATATCAGACAAAGGGCTAGAATTAGCAGAAAAGTACTTTAAAAGTAGCTGAAATAGGATAAAAATTGCTGAAATTGGCTAAAAGATGCTGAAAAACTAACAAAAATGCTGAAATTAGCAGAAAGAAACAGAAAAAATAATAATAAAAATACCTAAATTAGAAAAACTATATAGAAATAGCTGCAAAGGTCAGAAAAAATAGCGACATGAGCAGAAAGAAGCTGAAAGGATCTTAAAAAAACACAAATAAAACAAAAGCTGAAAGGCGCAGTAACAAGTTGTAAACAACACAGAGAGTTTGAAGGATGCGAAGAGAACTCCATTTTCAATGAGAAAAACATGGCCGACAAAGCTAAATATTTCAAAAAAGCTGCACAAAAACAAGTGACAGCAGGAATGTCCTGAATGGGCTGAAAGTTTTGATTCATGAACTGTTGACCAAAAAAAAAAAAGTTAAACTGCAGCACAGGTTAAATGCCGTAAAACGTACGGAAGAGAAACAGATCTCAATAGCAAGAATGATTCATAAACATTCACACAATGAAATGTTGCTAAAGCTGTGCACACCAGCTAAAGTCCAGCAGAAAAGGCTGAAGTACATGTTGGTCCTTGTGTGCGACTTCCACTGGCTGTAAGTGGACTCTGATAGATGTGTGACAACCGTCGCTACGGCCCAGTCAGGTCCGTTTAATGAGGGACTAAAATAGCAGCACTCAGTCCGCGTGCCTGAGCTGGGACTTCAGCTGAAGTGGGGCCTGACGGCACCGGGTCAAAGTCAGGACAAATGTCATTCAGCTGCCAAAGACAAAAGGACGACAATGTTTTTGTCTGTGTCTGTGTTTATGTGTGTTGTGTTAGCAAAATAATAATATCTCATGGACTTTAATGAAACTCTCAGGAAGTGATTGTTAGCTACATCTACAACTGATTACCTTTTGGAGTCTGTCCAAATCAAGATGGCCACCACAGCTAACCACCTTTAAATAACACCAGAATGTTAAAGCTCAGTGAATTCGACAGGGACTGAGCTGGAGTGGTAGTGGCTGAGACTGATCCCCCACACATTTTCTGAGCACCAACAGATTGTGAAAGAGCTTTGCCATGTTTGGTTCGCAAAATATTTTATGAACTATGAACAGGTAGATTTTAATGAAGCTTTCAGGAAATAATAACTTGACGTCAACAACCGATTAACTTTTGGAGTTGACCCTGTTTCTTGATGGCTGCCACACCTATTTGACCTTAGTCAGCAAAAAAAAAGAGGAAAAAGCTTTAAGTTGGTCAAATCGACAGATATTAAGATAAGTTTTTACGTGGTAGTAGCTGAGAGTTATCCTCAACACATATTCAGAGAACTAAAATGTTTGGCAAGCTCTTGGAATGTTGTATTAGATTGTGCATAATTTATAACACGTGTCAAACTCAAGGCCCGAGGGCCGATTATGGCCCTTGTTAACATCTCATCTGGCCCCTAAGTAAAATATTGCTTTTCATTTTTCTTCAGAATTGAACCTACTTTAAGACTTCTCATGAACCCCTCCATTTGTAACTGGGTCCTAGACTTCTTAACAGACGACAGTAAGGATCCACGACTTCTCCTCCTCCACCATAAGCATCAGCACTGGCTCTCCTCAAGGATGTGTGTTGAGCCCTCTCCTGTTCACTCTGCTCACATATGATTGTGCAGCCACCCATCCAGGCTGTCATATTGTAAAGTTTGCAGATGATACAGCTGTGGTGGGATGCATCACAAACAATGATGAGTCCAGCTACAGACAGGAGGTGGAACACCTGGAGAGCTGGTGCAAAGAGAATAACCTTCACATCAATGTGAAGAAGACAAAGGAGATGATTGTGGACTTCAGAAGGAACAAACACACCCACACCCCACTGAACATAAGAGGATCTGCAGTGGAAGTGGTCTCCAGCTACAAGTACTTGGGTGTACACATGAATGATAACCTCAGCTGGAGCAACAACACCACCAGCCTGATCAAGAAAGGTCATCAGAGACTCTACTTCCTCAGACGGCTGAGACGAGCTGGTCTGAGCAGCCCAGTCCTCACCTCCTTCTACAGGTGTGCAGTGGAGAGCATCCTGTGCTCCAGCATCAACGTGTGGCATGGAGGCTGCACAGTTGCAGAGAGGAAAGCTCTGCAGAGAGTGGTGAAGGCTGCACAGAAGTCTGTTGGAGTCAGTCTCCCCACCATCACAGACATCTACACCTCCAGATGCAGGAAGAGAGCCACCTGCATCATGAAGGACCCCACTCACCCAGCACACACAATTTTTGCCCCACTCCCCTCAGGAAGGAGGTTGAGGAGCATTAAGTGTAGAACCACTAGACTGATGCCAGGTACCCACACCAAACGCGTCGAAACGCTCCTGACGCACACTCTTGGCCGCTTGTCACCAGAATCTGTTCACACTGAAGACGCGTCTAAGGGGAGGAGCGTCTGGCTCCTTTTCCGGTTGTTTCTTGTACACCGGGCAGACGAAATCAGCTGTACGTGAGCCTCGTTACTACTTGAGTGGGTTTTCTACGAGCCGAACTGCAGCTCCGAAAGTCTTTGTTGAGATTAAAACGTTTTTTTTATGTTTGGGGTGATCGTACGCTCGAGCGGACAGCGGCAACTGTAAAAATGCCAAGTTTCTTACCGGAGGCTGGTTTCTTCATGGAGGCTCGTTGGGGTAAGTTTAAAAAGTCCAAAAAAGTCCCGTCGTTGTTGCGTCATCACATAGCAGAGCTCTCCCGATTGGTTGCTGCGACACGGCGAGCGGCGAAAGTTCAAATATTTGAACTTTGGCTGCTCGACTCGTCGGCTGCTTCGGACGCGTCGCGTGCACGGAAAAGAACTGCTGCGCGCTGCCGCGCCGCTTGAAACCCTCAAAACGCGCCGCTTCAGGATTCGCCGCGCCTCGACGCACCTCAACATAGACATTCAATGTAAACCGGCTGCTTCCGCCACCCGAAACGCGTTTGGTAGGTACCCGGCATAAGGAACAGCTTCTACCCTGAGGCTGTTAGACTCATGAATCTCTAAAGGTTGGTTTATACTCCTTGTCTTACGTCTTTTACCCCCCGTTGAGTGAAAAAACTTGCGCAACTTCTGTCTGCACTCCCGCTGCGATCCCCCGGTGACAGCTCGTCTTGTACGTTGCCCCCAAGCAGAACTCCGAGACGCCGACGATGTGGCTCGCAACGTGTGATTGGTTCAAAGTTTGTGGGCGGTTTTTGTTTTTGCTTTGACAGACATGGATAGTTTTGAAGAGAAACTTGTAAGTGCGCGCGCACACGCAAACCGTGCGTCTCTGCACTTTGCGCATTGCACCCAACACACACACACACACCAATACATATATATTTATATATAATTACGAACACGCGTGCACACAAAAAGCATGCGCGTGTAAAGTTGACAAAAGGAAGAGGATCGCGCCTGCGTGTAGCCTTTAAAAGAGAGAAAACTCCGCTGTGAAGCAACACGCCTCGGTGGTCCACTGGAAACGTGTCGCGTTGCCACTCCGAACCTTATCTAGACTTGAGTTCGAATCTCACTTAGTTGACTTTTTTGTTGTTGTTATATAATACGGTTATAGGAGCCAAGATGGTGTAGTGGCAGGGCTTCCGACTTGGGACCCGAAGGACGCGGGTTCGCGCCCCGGCCACTACACACCTTGGGGTGTCTATGAGTGCACACCTAATTCTCCAGCTCCCCGGGCACTTTCTATGGCTGCTCACTGCACCACCTGGTGGTGGTTGGGTTAAATGCAGAGATGAATTTCGTCTGTGTATGGGAAACATACACAGATGACAAAAAAGGACATTATTATTATTATACTCCCGCACTTAATATACTGTATAGATATTTGGGGTACAGCGTGCAAAACTGTAACTAAGCCTATTTTACAGAAGAGAGCCATGAGAATTATTACAAGAAAACATTACTGCCATCCATCAAATGTTTTGTTTTACAAATTGAAATTGCTAAAGTTTTATGATTTGGTTGACTATAATAATCTTTTATTATTGTTCAAAGCTCAGAATTTCTCATTACCCTCAAACATCCAAAGGCTTTTTGTAAAAAGGACTAGTAATTATAACCTCAAGGGAACAGATATATTTGTTATGCCACAATACAGAACTAGTTTAAAGAGTAGGTCTACTTTAGTACAGGGAATAGGACTGTGGAATGGTTTGGAAACTGATACCAAAACTTGCTATTAAAATTGCAAAGTCAATATCTATATTTAAGAAAATGATTAAAACAAAATTTCTGTACAAATATTCATAAATTGGTTTATATGCAAATTAATATTTATGGTTTTGTGTGAGAAATCATTTAATATCTTGTATTTTTTTATATATGCGATTGCTATTTGAATTGATTGTTAATTGTGTTTGAAGAAGGGGCAGAAATAATGAGATTTTTTTCTTCTTCTGCCTCCTTTCATTTCATGTATTGTTTTGTTTTATAATGTGGTTTTGTAAATAATTTTCTTGTGTTTTTACAATTTGAAATGAATAAATTTAATAAAATAAAATAAAAAGTTCAACCAAGTGGGAATCGAACCCGAGTCTAGATATGGTTTGGAGTGGAAAACCAACGCGTTCCCCGCGGGACCACTGAGGCATGTTTATCTTTCAAGGTCCACATTTCTTTTAAACGAACCGCCCCTCATGAAATCCTGGCTAGACCCCCCCCCCGAAAAGAGAAACTCGGAGAGAGGGAAGAGGGAGGGAATTATTATAATGTATCCCCCACGTCTTTCCAAGTATAAACACTCAATGCGGTCACACACGCAATTGCGTCATCGCTGGGCACTCAACGGGGGGTAAAAGACGTGAGACAAGAAGGCTGGTTTATACTTCTTGTCTCACGTCTTTTACCCCCCGTTGAGTGAAAAAAAGTTGCGCAACTTCCGTCTGCACTCCCGCTGCGATCCCCCGGTGACAGCTGTCTTGTACATGGCCCCCAAGCAGAACTCCGAGACGCGGACGATGCGGCTCGCAGCGTGTGATTGGTTCAAAGTTTGTGGGCGTTTTTTGTTTGGATGTCCATATATGGTGTATGACACCGCTACACGCTACCCGCTACTCTTTTAGAAGCCGGTTTTTGTTTTTGCTTTGACAGACATGGATAGTTTTGAAGAGAAACTCGCCGAGGCGGTCCGGAGCGGGGATCCTGGCGGGACCAATCCAGTTCCTCTGTCTTTGCAGTGGCTGGACACATACATTAAACACCGGGGGACGACTACAAACATTACAACAGCCGACATAAGAAAAAATGGACCTTGAAATAGCAACAAGCCTCGCTGGCTCACTGGAAAGGCGTAGGGTTTCCGCTCCAAAGCATTTCTTGTCTCGGGTTCAAATCTCACCTGGTTGAAGTTATTTTACATTTGTCTTTTATTGGATTTTTAAAAAAGGAGTTAATATGCCTGTGGTTAACACAAAATACTTTTTTTTAATCCAATAAAAGACAAACGTAAAATAACTTCAACCAGGTGAGATTCAAACCCGAGTCGAGAAAAGCTTTGGAGCGGAAACCCTACGCTTTTCCAGTGAGCTACCGAGGCTTGTTGCCATTTTAAGGTCAACGTTTCCTTTAAACAATCCGCCCCTCATATAAATCCTGGCTACACCCATGATAACGGACTCATAAATGGAGGTAATGGAGCCTATCATTATATTAAATCCGTTTGTCCTGATAAAACATGCAGTGGGTGTGCGCATGACGTATGCAGTGGGAGGGAAGAGGGAGGGATTATCCCCACGTCGTAAAGAAGTATAAACACTCAATGCGATTGGTGACACACATGCAATTACGTCAGCGCTGGGTTTACTCAACGGGGGGTAAAAGACGTGAGACAAGAAGTATAAACCAGGCTTAACCAGAATAATCACTGTGAAAAATCACATCATGTTGCTGCTGATCTGTTTTATGTTGCTGTGTTCATTCGTGCTCATCTGCTCATACAGACTCATGTTCGTGCTGCTGTTTGGAGTAATGTTTTCTATGATATTAGTGCTAGTGTATTTTTGTTGATGTTTTTTTTAGTTCATATCTTAGATGTTATTACTGTTTTTCTTTTACATTTTATTGTTGGATGTAACTGGGACCCTGTGTACATAATCTCGTTTCATCACATGCACCACATGTGGTGCGAATGACAATAAAGATTCTCTGACTCTGAAAGTTGGACAACACTGAAGCCAAGAAAAACAAGCTTTAATTTTTCTGTAATTTTGATTTTGATGCAATGAAAGTGACAGAGAACATCAACTGAGACAGACGAAACTCTTTCTGAGGAAGCTGCAGCCAAGAAAAGATGTCAGGTCTGACCGGAGGTCGCATCGACTGAAGTTGGCCCCTGGTTTGAAATATGTTTTCAATTTTGCCCCTTTTTGTAACTGCGTTTGACACCAGGTGATGTGCATTCCTCCAAGAAATACTAGATGCATTTGTCAGAAATACTGCAGGGCCTCTTTGGAAATATCCCAAAATTCTGTGGTTCCCAGCCCTGGTCCCTGGGGAACACCATCCTGCATGTTTTAATTGTTTCTCTGTTCCAACACATCTGATTAAGGGGTTTACTTCCTTGAGTTCAGCAAAAGCCTGTTAATCACACTTTCACTCAAATCAGCAAGTAGCAAACTGGTTGGTCCACTTGAGATGTTTACTGCTTGGTGGGGAAACAGTTTGCTGCAACTCCTCTGGCTGATGATGCCCTCTGGATGGAGGGTGAAACGTTTCTATAAAAAAAATTAACTGTCCAGATGACCCGACTGAGAATTATTGGATTTGGTACCTGGATTATTGAGCATGAACTTTCATGCAGGATGGTGTTCCTCAGGGACCAGGGTTGGGACCACTGGATTTTCAAAGAGGCCCTGCAGTATTTTTGACAAATGAATCTAGTATTTCTTGGAGGAATGCATATCACCTTTCTCCTTTCAAAACAAAGTTTTACGTACAGGGGGTGTCAAACTCCATTACAAAAAGGGGCCAAAATAAAAACCATATCAAATCGAGGACCAACTTCAGTCTTTACGACCTCCAGTCACACCTACATCTTTTCTTGGCTGCAGGTTGCTCAAGAAGAGTTTCATCAGTCTCATTTGATGTTCTTTGTCACTTTTACCGCAACAAAATCAAAGATTAATTATTAAGCCATAATTTATGTCTGAAAATCCTTTCAACTACAGAAGTACTTCATGAAAACAGATGTTCACCAAATCACAGGCTCGAACTGCAAGAATACAGCTGTTTGTCGAGCAGTGAGCCACAGCAACAGTTTTTGGACTAAAGCTGTGCCGCTGAACGCCGATGACTGAAGCCCTGCAGCAGATGTGGGACTCGGTCTCTACGTGCACAAGCCGTTCTCCTCTGTCAGTCCTGGTGACAGACACGCCGGGGAGGCTGGGAGCTAAATCTGAAGTCTCCATCAACACAGACTTGGACGACATCACTTATAATAATAATAAAAATAAAAAGTAAATCAATGTTTATTATTTAATAGTTATCCTGTTAAAACAACAGTGTAAAACCAAAGCTGCTCTGCAACAGATTCAATCCCAAACCGGATCAGGATTCTACAGTAAAGTCTGCACACGTTCCCATAGAGTCAGTTAATAAAATTCCAGCTCAACGTTCTTTTTTCTCATCAGGTATAATAGCAGAGTCTGACAAGATGACAGAATATCTCATTTGCATGTGTAATGACTCACATCTCAATTAATTGGCAGTTGAAAATAACTGCTTTTCTTGGTGCGGGTCCACCTGAGAGCTGTGTGTGATTTATTGAGAGCTCTGTGGGTGTGTGTGTGGTTGGGGGGGTCTTGTCTGAGATTATTACAATGTTCCTGGATGCAGAGAAGATGAAGTTCCTTCTAACAAATACAGTTTTTGAATGCATTTCTTCAGCGCTGAGCCCCATGAGAGCTACTATCCACAAAACGAAGAGCAGATCACCAAACATGACCAGCAAACAAACACAACACTATAAACTTCAAAAACCACAAAAAATGCACGTCTGTCAGTTTCACGTGCATCAATAGGTTTGGTGTGGTAGTAGCTGAGACTGAGCTCAAACACACATTATGAGCGCTAACAGACTGGACGCCATCTTTGTTTCAAGTTTTACCGTTAACTATTTAAAGTCACTGCTTTCTGTCCAGTCTGTTAGCAAAATATATCTTAAACCACTTGATGGATTTGAATGAAACTTACAGGAAATTTTCACTGGGTGCACGGATATAGATGATTAAACACTGGAGTTCATTTAATTCAAGATGGCTGACCCAGCTAATCAAATTTATTAAACACAAAAGTGGTCACACCTCAGTGAATTTTTATAGATACTGAGCTGGAGATTTGACTTGGTAGTAGCTGAGAGTCATTCACAACGCATGCCACTCAAAGTGTTAAATCTTTGCTCAACACTTTAGCATTAACTGTTTGAATCACCCCTTGTCTGTTAGCAAAATATCTCATGAACCATGCAATAGATTTTAAGGAAACAACCCAGACATTGTAACTAGATGGACATCAACTGATTCCCTTTAGGAGCCACCAAAGCTGATACATAAAAATGGCTATAAGTCAGTCAGTTTTTAAGATGTTGAGCTAAAATTTGATGTGGTAGCTGGGAGTCGTTCACAACACAATCTCTGAGTGCAAAATCTCATAAAGATTTAAAACAGAATGTCTCCATCTGATCCAAGACAAATATGAACACTCTGCTCTGGAGTTATAAAAGTTGATTTAGCTGTGTGAGAGAAATGTGCAGAACCAGAGCTGGTTCATTCACGAGAGTCTGGATCAGAGACCACACACCTGAACTCATGTCTTCCACTACCAAAAAACAAAAAAAAAGACAAATCTACTTCTTCAGTCACAAACACAAAAAGCATGCAGCTGGAGAAGAAAACATCTGCATTCTGTGAGCTCCTTCCTTCAGTGTGAACCAACTCAACCTGCAGAAGTTGAACTCTCCATTTGAACAAACATCAAACTGCTGCACCTCATCAAAGTCCAGCTGAGAAGAGAAGAGCTGCTCACCCTGAGATAAAACACTGAGCACGAGGATCATCATCATCATCATCATCATCATCATCCTGTGCGCAGGAGGCATGGGGCTCAGGGTGGGGGTGATGGAGCACAGTGGCTCTCTGCGGCTCAGTGACCCGTCTCCTCCTGCTTCATCCAGCCTCCTCCTCCTGCTCCTCTGCGCAGACTGAAGCAGATCCGAGTGCGCCTCTCAAAGTTGGACAAAGTGAACACGCGGGTGGAAACTCTCGCGGGGTTTTGCGCTCCCTCCTCCGTGGATCCAGCGGTGTGACGCGCGTCTCCAGCTGCGCGCAGCAGCTCCACGTGTCCTGCTGCAAGCTGCGCTCCTGTGATGGAGACACAAGGAAGGCAAAGGCAA
>JBBPBX010006383.1:8332-68681 GCA_038048925.1 Garcialebias charrua
AAGACATGACATTGTTTTTATTAAGCTTTTACTGCTTTTGTAAGAAAATCAGTTTGACATAATATTTTAAAAACATATTTCAAAGAAAGGTAGATTTAAGATTTCTTGTTTAACCAAATGGATATTAACATACAAAACGAATAGCCTCGAAAATCACCTGTAAAGATAAGCTATTGTACAGATGAACCAAAAATATTTTAGAGCTAAATAATTTGGAAAAATATAGAACAAGTCTATTTTAACTGAACGCGCTGCTCGCTTCGTCTTTTGTAGATGCTGCTACTTCCTTCACCGCAGATGAGAGCAGGTGCGGAGGCACAGCTGGTGATCAGCTGATCCATTCATCCATTATCTTTAACCGCTTCCTTTTCGGGTAGCGGGGGTCGCTGGTGCCCATGTCCAGCCATCACTGTGTGAAAGGTGGGGTAAACCCTGGAGAGGTCGCAAGTCCATTTCAACCAACGGGTCAGCGGTCAAGCGCAGCCGGTGATCAGGTTGTCCATCTGAGCTTAATGTGAGTTTTTTTAACCTCCTTAACCTGGCCGGTCAGACCTGCCTCTTCCTCAACAAGTAGATTAACACAATTTTATATTGTGCATTATTATTTAGAGTTCTTTGTGCTGTGCGATTTGTAAAACCGCATTATAGAAGCCTGAGTCCACGTGCACAATTATTGCGCAATGCGCCAGCAATCTCTGCTGCCCTCTTCTTTCTTAATCCTCAACATATAAACTTACTGCTTCCTCCTCTACAAAGATATTAACACAATTTGACATTGTGCGTTCTTATTTAGTTTTATTTGTGCTCTATGATTCATAAAACTGCATCAAAGCCCAAGAATGGCCCGGCCCCGCACATTAAACACATTATTATGGCCCTGCCCGGTCCGAATTCGGGTTGGGCTGTGCCGGGCTCCAGGTTAGAAATGACAGGTCTACATCCAGGAGCTTTATCAATTCTAAAATGGCTGGAGTGTGCAGAGTTCACAGATTTATACCACCCGTCTTTTCTGTGTAAAATATACTGGGTCCACAAAATGGACAGAAGGATTGAGAGGGGGGTGATGGAAGTCATTTATGTCAAACAAGAAAAATACAACTGTAAACAGAGGAGGAGGCCTCAGATTTCAACTTTCAAAACCATACAATGCAGCTTTAGGCCTAATTCAAGGTCAGTTCCACTACAATTCACATGTTCATGCAGGTGATCCAAACATCTCTGAACCAGGCAGACAAAGAGCCTAACGAGCCTCCACTGCACGGGGTGAATAGTCTAACCTGCACGTGAATCTAAGAACACAACCAGGCCTCATGCATTTTTATAAAGCTGTCAGCTGCAAACACTCCATGCATTTTAGAACTGATGCAGCCTCCTGGACGGGAAGTGAAACGTCTTCAGCTTCAGAATGGAAGTCCAGTTGTTCTTGTTTTTTAACCCTTTTTTTTTTACTGATCATGAAATGGATGTTTGTGTATCTTCACCAGCAGTCTTATACCTTATTTTTATTTATGGAAATAAAACAAAGCAAGACAAAGGCATAAATCCACTTTGAACAGAAGATTGTCTTCAGCGCTGCAGCTCAAGCCTAAATACTACATCACTTTCTTTTTCCTCTGCTTCTGTTTTCTGAAAAAGAAACACTGACAACTAAAGATCAATAATTGGAAACAAACAAACCCGAGCAAAATCCTGAAGCAGTCGGTTTAATAAAAAAATCTTCTGAAACGCATTCTGTAGTAAAATCCTTTGTATGTGTGCATGTTGTTGTTTTCATATGCTTCCTTCTGTGAGAGTTATTTATTCATTTATTATTTATTAACCTTTATTTGACCAGACAAATCCCATCAAGATCACAGATCTCTTTTGCAAGGGAGGTCTGGGCCTGATGGCAGACTAACATGCATGTTTTTGATCTGTGGTATGAAACCGGAGTACCCAGAGAAAACCCATGCAAGCACAAGAAGAACATACAAACTCCACACAGAAAGACCCCAGGTCCAACTGGGTATTGAATCCAGGACCTTCTTGCTGTGAGGCAACAGTGCTAACCACTGAGCCGAGTTGCCACAGCGAGCCATTTCTCATGAAAAATTGGAAATTGTTTTACTCTGGATGCCCTTCCTGACACAACTCGAACCTGCAGCCTCAGTATTACAACCACTGCACCGACCACCAAGCTATCATGGCCCTAGGTGTGCAAACATACATACTACAAATCCAACTTAAGCAAAATTACACAATGCCTGTCAAATATAACCGTAAAAATAACATGCATGCCAAAGGGTGTCTCACTAGTCACTAAGCTGTTTCAAAAATGTACTTTAGTAGATGAAATCCTGAACAAGCGGGTGGCTGATGAAGTGGGTAAGATGTGAGAGGAGTTGGACAATGAGCTATTTTTCCCAGAGACTGAGCGCTGTATCGTAATGTTTGTTTTCATGCATCAATTATTCTATTCATCATTTAGTACGAGATTGAGAAGGTATACAAATGCAGTTTGCTAATTTACAAAAAACAATTTTCAGTTACAAGAAGTTAAAAAAAGATAGTTAAGCATCTTAGTTTGCATAAATGTATACATAATGTAATAATTTGTATCCTTTTTTTTTTTATCCTGATGAGTATTGTTCTTGAATTTTAAAAAAATGGCTTCAGGAGGAAAAGGAGCTTTCACTTCAGCTGAACCACTAAAACTGTGTTCGACCATTGACAAAGTCTATAAGGATGATAATAATGTTTGTGTCCATTTAGCTACCTAATTTTTTATGGTTTAAACTCATAAACAACAACAAAACAAAACAGAGCTATCTTTGGAAAACCTTTGAAAGATTCCATCAGCTGTGTGCAGTGTTGGTGCATTTATCTTAAACGAGTGAATAAAACATGTGGAGCTGGCAGGGAGATATCTGGTCCACAGTTAGAGCTGCAAACGCCTTCATCACCTCTGAGATGATGGACCATCACACCGCTCAGTCCAAATAAATCTTTAATTATCACCAGGCTGCTTGAAGCATGTTGTTTGTTTGTTTGCTCGTTTCCTCATCAAATGGAGATTTAGTCCAAATCTGTGAGCCAGTTCACTTTGAGGCTTTAAACTTGATTTTGTGGGTTTATATTTAGTGAGATTGGAGTGTATGACTGAATGGGTGAACGAGAGACTCTAGACAGCATGTTGTAGAAGCTGAAGTTAAAAAGGATGCCATTTAAGATGTGGACCTCTTATACCAAAACTCACACAGAGAAATTTAAACTAACAAACTACAGATGTGCAAAGATTTCTATGAAAATTTAACTATATTTTTGGGTTACAGCATTTAGACCTAACCATTTTTTTTTCATGTGAACATAAAAAAGGGCACTGGTTCCTGTCACATCTGTAAGCCTCATATTCTGACTCATATCAAAACGTATTTCCTATTTGGTTGTTTTAATCACAATAATGATTGTCCTACTATCTCAAAGCTAGTTGTAAAAAGTGATTAAAGTTAGAGAATGATAAGTAAAATAACCTGCATGATTGTCCCCTGTCACAGAGCTAAGATGAGGAAATGAACATACCCTCCATCTGTCTGTGTTGTGAGCACGACCACGTGAGAAATAGGTGAAGTACTGACTTCTGTTTAGGTGTGTGGCTGCATCTAGGTGTAAGAAAGGTTTCTTTCCAAAAATCAATTTGCCACATCAAAATCCTAGATGGCTGCTGCCATATATGTCAACCTTGTGAGCTGGATAACATCAAAAATAAGCAACACACCAATTTCTTTTTAGGTGTGTGGCTGCATTGAGGCATAAGAAAGGTCATGCTGGAAAATTGGTTTGTCACGCCAAAATTCAAAATGGCCACCGCTGATCACCCATGCCATTTAAGGAAATTCAAAGTCAAGTCAAGTCAAAGTCAACTTTATTGTCAGAACTGCAATATGTACAGGACATACACAGAATTGAAATTTCGTTTCTCTCAGTCCCTCGGTGCAACAGTAACTATTGTTTTGTATTGCTTAAAAGTATATTTTCCTCAAATAATTGAGGTGACCCTTGGGGTAGCCAAAGATGAATTAATCTATGCTGGTCAAGGTCACCATTGGCCACCACTGTGGCTCCACCACTGCACCTCGTGGTGGATAAAATTGCTCCCTCCACTCACTAGGGTCCATCACTCTTCACTGCCTTAGAAAAGGAAAAACACCTGACCACTCCTCTTATATACGGTGTAACTTCTACTCAAATATCTTGTACCAAAACTTTAAGGTTTACTTGTATTCCCTTTTCCATTCCATCCATCCATCCATCCATCCATCTTCTTTAACCCGCTTCTTCCTTTTCAGGTCACGGGGGTCACTGGCACCCGTATCCAGCAGTCATTGTGCAAGAGGCGGGGTACACTCTGGAGAGGGCTCCAATCCATCACAGGGACACATCAAGACAAACGAGACTAACATCCATTCACTCTCTCACTCACACCGTGGGACAGTTTAGAGTTACCAGTGATTTCAATATTCATGTAGATGTTCAAAGTGATAGCTCAGGTATTGCCTTTAAAAACTTAATAGAGTATATTGCTTTTACCCAAAACATCCATACATCTTCTCACTCTCACCATCACACTCTTGACCTGGTTCTGACCTCCAGCATTGAGATCAATGCATGTTTTTTGTCTGCGGGAGGAAATCGGAGTATCTGGAGAAAACCCACGCATGCACCGAGAGATATAAACTCTACCCAGAAAGGTCCACAGCCCAGTTTCGAGCCAGTAACCTTCTTGCTGAGAGGCAGTAGCTCTATCAACTGCACCACCCTGTTCAACTCCAGTCCAGAAAAACACTAATCTCCAAAACCAGAATCATGAATTTTTCAAATTCCTCAGCGACGAGGGACATCAGTGTTTTGTTTGTTTATATCTGTTGTGGCATTATTTTCAAAAGAACAACAAATATTGTAATTTTGGGCACTTTAAAAAACAAAACCACACAAAGTATTCAAGTTCTGGGAGTATAAAAAACGTTTCTCACTTCATGTCTTCTGTTGTAACTTACACCCCAGTGGATGTTTGTTCTTGTTTCTATATTTGTCACATGGAAAACAATCATGGCTGCTGCAGACTCATCAAAATAACCTCTGTAACACTCTGATGCATGCTCAATAATCCAGGTAGAAAAATCTAAAAAAGCTAAGTCTGGTCCTCTGGACATTCAAAAAATAAAACAAAACAAAGCAAAAAAAAATGTAGAAACGTTTCGTCTTTCGTCCGAAAGACTTCCTCAGTCTGAGTTGCTGTGTTCAGCTCAGTCTTATAAATAGCACCCTCCCACAGTGTTGCACAACCAGTTGGCTGATGACAGCCTGAAACCAGCTGCTCACATGATCAAGGAGGGCCATCAGCCTAACAATGGATCATTAGCACCCTGATGGTTGTTTGCTATTCACAGAGGGCTGAGTGATACTAGCAATAACAGCATTGTAAGAGGGGGACAGTTGAACCCGGAGGCCTCCACCCCTGTTTAATGATGGACGGTTTCTTTTCACAAAGATGGCCTCCTTTACTCCTCTCTCAAACCATCGTTCCTCTCTATCAAGGATGTGAACATCTTCATCCTTGAAAGAGTGACCGCTGGCCTGGAGATGAGTGTAGACCGCAGAGTCCTGACCTGATGATGTTGATCTTCTGTGCTGGGCCATCCTTTTGGCCAGTGGCTGTTTAGTTTCCCCGATATAAGACTGATCACAGCCCTCCTGACACTGAACAGCATACACAATATTACTCTGTTTGTGCCGGGGGACTGGATCTTTGGGATGAACCAGTCTTTGCCGTAATGTATTTTGGGGTTTAAAAGCCACTGGGACGTTGTGTTTAGAGAATAAACGTCTCAATGTCTCTGAAACTCCCGCAACATACGGAATGACCACTGGTCTGGGTCTGGGTTCCTTCTTTTCACCTGATGGTTGGCTGGAGTCCTGTTTGGGTTTCTTCTCTGCTTTCAGGAAGGCCCAGTTAGGATATCCACATTTCCCTAGAGCCTGTTTTGTGTGTGATTTCTCCTTCTGTCTGGCTCCTAAGTTAGTGGGGACGCTGTCTGCTCTGTGGTACAGAGTCCTGATGACTCCTAACTTGTGCTCCAGAGGGTGATGGGAGTCGAACTGTAAATACTGGTCTGTGTGGGTGGGTTTGCGGTACACATCAGTTTGCAAATTTCCTCTATCAGAAACTGAGACCTCACAGTCCAAGAAAGCCAACCTGCCATTTTTTACATCTTCTCGTGTGAACTTGATATATTTATCCACAGAGTTGATGTGATCAGTGAAATGTTGGACTTCCTGAGATTTAATTTTAACCCAGGTGTCATCAACATACCTGAACCAATGACTTGGTGGTCTCCCTGAAAAGGAAGTCAAGGCTTTCTTTTCTACCTCCTCCATGTACAGGTTGGCAACAATAGGAGAAACTGGAGACCCCATAGCACACCCATGTTTCTGCCTATAATATTGCTCCCCATATGTGAAGTAGGTTGACTGCAGGCACAGTTTCAAGAGTTGACACAGTTGTTCTGTGGAAAGTGTGGTCCTGCTGTTCAGAGTGGTGTCTGATTTTAACCTTAAACAGACCACCTCTACTGCTTCATCAACAGGGATGCACGTAAAGAGTGATGTGACATCAAAAGAGACCATTGTTTCATCAGTCTCCATGATGACACCCTTCACCTTCTCCACAAAGTCCATGGTGTTCTGTATGTGATGTTCTGAGCTGCCAACTAAAGGGATGAGTACAGATGCCAGATATTTGGAAACATTGTAAGTGACCGAGTTAATCATGCTAACAATTGGTCTTAAAGGTACACCTTGTTTGTGGATTTTGGGTAAACCATACAGACTGGGCGTGGCCTCCCCTGGGTACAGTCTGTGGTACAGAATACTGTCAATAGCCTTGTCCTGCTTTAAAACTTTCAGGCAATCTATCAACTTCTTCTTGTAACCACTTCCTGGATCTCTTTTCAGTGGTTCATAAGTGGTTACGTCACTAAGGAGTGACATAACTTTCTCATGATAGTCTTTCTGGTCATGGTAAAGAAGGAGTTGAGTCGAAAGATTAGGCCTCTCGTGATAAACAATAAATCAATTAATCGCACGATAAATTAAAATTATCAACCTCATTTTCAATCTGTAACCTTTTTAATTATAATTGTCGGCTTCCTTCAGTGAGGAGTGAGCTCGCTGATTAACAGAATCCAATTAATTTGCAGCAGCATTACAGAATGCCATCCTCACTGTTTGACTGCAACCTGCAAGAGGACATGAAAGGTGTCAACAGGCAGCGACTTTAGAAAAGGTGTTTTTTATTGGATTTTATGCAGATATTTAGAGAATTTTAATGCAAAATTAAAGTATTTATACATGAATGCAAATGATGATTATGAGGAGGAACTAAGCAAAAATAAATATAAAAACTGTTGTCTTGTTTTACAAAATTTAGAGCTTATTGTGTTCCTGTTCAAATTCAGTTTCAGTTTATTTATATAGCACCAAATCACATCAGAAGTTGTCTCAGGGCAAATGAGAATATACAACTTTAAGACATTTATTCTTTAATTGTTGACTGCTGCCATGAAAGGTGTGTCATTCTGTTTTTGCTTTATGTGTGTGTCAATTAGCAAAATATCTCATGACTGCAACAGTTAACTGATCAAACACTAACATGGCTAAATGTCTGCTAGTTTTACTGGTGTTGAGTTAAAATGTGGTGCAGTAGGAGCTGCAAGTATTTCTTAACACACACAGTGCTAACAGGCTGTCAAAGTTTGTTGTTAAAAAATGTGGCATGAAATGAAGTGGAGAGAAATCATTGGAGGAGTTTAAGTATCTGGGTGTCTTACTCCTGAGTGAGGATGGGGCAGGAGATGGAAGAGATTGAGGCCTGGTCATCAGTAATGAAGGCATTGCTTCGGTTGGTCATGGTAAAGAAGGAGTTGAGTCGAAAGATTAGGCCTCTCGTGATAAACAATAAATCAATTAATCGCACGATAAATTAAAATTATCAACCTCATTTTCAATCTGTTTTAACCGTCCACAATCACGTTTTTGGATTATTAAAAGCAGCTAAGCTGAGAAGCTAAGCTACGAGCTAAGCCAACAGGCCGACCTCGGGAGAAAAAATCTCTGTCTTGTCGAAGCTCCAAAATTAACGGTTAAAACCTGTACCTTTGTGTACAAAGTTGTTTTTCTCTGCAAAAAGAAGCTGAGAACTTCTGTACTGATTTTTTTAATTAAAAGCTTTGTGTGAAAAATGCTATGCTAAAATGCTCAAACCATACCAAGCGTCCACCATTTTGAACACCGAACAAAGGAAGGAAAGACCACCCATGTCAGGTCAAGGCGCCTCCCTTCCATTTTTCTTAAAGAAACACGCTGCTCGCTCCCTCACTAGCCATCCTTCCATTCAAACAGTATTATACTGTCATCCGGTGATTGAAAAATGGTACTACATGCAAAATACCAGCCTTGAAAAAGGCTGGATATCTAATTTCTCCTGAGATGTGCTTTACTGTGGGCAAAACAGCTGCTCTCTTGTCTTGTCTGCCACCCACCCCCCCCGGAGAACTTTTCTATGAGCGTTCTGGAATGTCTCATGGACAGAAACCTCCCTGCCTCAGTCTCAACATGCAACATGTAACTGTCTAAATGTGCTTCTTGGTATAGTTTTTACTGTGTCATGCGGTGTCTTGGCAGACAAAATGTGATACATTTTTTTTAATACCAACGCTGTGACCCTCATGGTACTTTCCTTTTTTCACACCTTTGACCTTCATCCCGAAACGGATGAGAGAGGCCGCGCTGAAGAACATGTCATGTGTTCTGAATAAGCAGCAGCTTTACACACTCATTCCATCTTCAGGATGACTGTGCATACATAATCACGCTGTATTGGTGAAAACTGGTGCAATGTTAATAAAAGCTCTTGAATCTTGAATCTTGATCTTGATCTTGAATACTGTAAATTAACCAACATGTCTTCTTAAATTTGACAATGATTACCAATTATTGTCAAATTTGAAACAATATCGTTTATCGCAATAATTTCTGAGACGATTAATTGCTCAGCTAAATTTGTTATTGTGACAGGCCTATGAAAGACACAAGTCCAAATTGGTCTAGTTCCACACCTCGTCTGTTCTCATGAGGTTTGGGTCATGACATATTAAGATCCTGGAAACAAGCATGAAATGAGCTTCCTTTTTTCTTTTGGAGGTTTTCTGAACATGTCCCATTGGGAAGAGGCCCAGAGCAGAGCAGACCCCAAACTTGCTGGAGGGGCTGTATATCTTCTCTGGCCTGGAGGTGGAGGGTGTTGCATGGGTGGAGAGGGAGGTCTGGGTTTTTCTCAAAAACCTGCTGCAGCTGCGAAACTACCAAGAAAGAGTAGAAGATGGAGAAGAATGGCGGTGGGTGACATGTATTCCTTTGAGGAATTTTACTTTCATTGAGAACATTTTTATTGAAATTACTTTGCTGTGACAATAAAACAAAACTTAGCAAATGTATGTTATGACTCCAATATCAGTTTTGTTCTGCTCTTCATACATTTTTAGCATTTTTATGAGATATATTTTGTCTCCACTGAGCTGCAACTCCAGCAAACAGGTCTCGCTTGTAAATGAGTCTTCAAGGCTCAATGTGATTTATCTGTATGAAGAGAGGTTGCATGAGAAAATAAAAATTATATTGCTGCTAACAAGTCCCAGTAAATGCTAACAGCCAGCACAATTACTTTCCATAATCAGGAAATCTTCAGATTTGTTGAACTGTCTCGCTGAAGGATGTGTCCAAGGACAGAAATAAACAGAATGAGGAAGTTTTTTTTTTAATAGTGGCGATATTTTAACAAGATTCCAGCTGAAGTTAAAAACAAAAACTATACAGAAAAAGCTAAAAATAAAAAATAAAATCCATCCATCCATCCATCCATCCATCCATCCATTTTCGTCCGCTTATCCGGGGTCGGGTCGCGGGGGTAGCAGCCTAAGTAGGGAGGCCCAGACTTCCCTCTCCCCAGCCACTTGGAGCAGCTCCTCTGGGGGAATCCCAAGGCGTTCCCAGGCCAGCCGAGAAACATAGTCCCTCCAGCGTGTCCTGGGTCTTCCTCTGGGTCTCCTCCCGGTGGGACATGCCCGGAACACCTCACCAGGGAGGCGTCCAGGAGGCATCCTAACCAGATGCCCGAGCCACCTCAACTGGCTCCTCTCGATGTGGAGAAGCAGCGGCTCTACTCCGAGTCCCTCCCGGATGACTGAGCTTCTCACCCTATCTCTAAGGGAGAGTCCAGACACCCTGCGGAGAAAACTCATTTCAGCCGCTTGTATCCGAGATCTCGTTCTTTCGGTCACAACCCAAAGCTCATGACCATAGATGAGGGTGGGAACGTAGATCGATCGGTAAATTGAGAGCTTTGCCTTTCGACTCAGCTCTCTCTTCACCACGACAGACCGGTACAGCGCCCGCTTCACTGCGGATGCTGCACCTATCCGCCTATCGATCTCACGCTCCAGTTTTCCCTCATTCGTGAACAAGACCCCGAGATACTTAAACTCCTCCACTTGGGGCAGGACCTCCTCCCCGACCCGGAGAGGGCATGCTACCCTTTTCCGGCTCAAGACCATGGCCTCGGATTTGGAGGAACTGATCCTCATCCCGGCCGCATCACACTCGGCTGCAAACCGCTCCAGCGAAAGCTGTAGATCACGATCTGATGAAGCCAATAGGACCACATCATCTGCAAAAAACAGAGAAGCGATTCTAAGGCCACCAAAACGGATCCTCTCAACACCTTGGCTGCGCCTAGAAATTCTGTCCATAAAAGTTATGAACAGAATCGGTGACAAAGGGCAACCTTGGCGGAGTCCAACTCTCACTGGAAACGAGCCTGACTTACTGCCGGCAATGCGGACCAAGCTCTGACACCGGTCGTACAGGGACCTAACAGCCCATATCAATGGGCCTGGTACCCCATACTCCCGGAGTACCCCCCACAGAACCCCCCGAGGGACGCGGTCGAATGCCTTTCTCCAAGTCCACAAAGCACATGTAAACTGGTTGGGCAAACTCCCACGCACCCTCCAGGACCCTGCTGAGGGTGTAGAGCTGGTCCAGTGTTCCACGACCAGCACGAAAACCACATTGCTCCTCCTGAATCCGAGGTTCGACTATCCGACGGACCCTCCTCTCCAGAACCCCTGAATAGACCTTACCAGGGAGGCTTAAGAGTGTGATCCCCCTATAGTTGGAACACACCCTACGGTCCCCCTTTTTGAATAGGGGAACCACCACCCCAGTCTGCCAATCCAAGGGAACTGCCCCCGATGTCCACGCGATATTGCAGAGTCGCGTAAGCCAACACAACCCCACAACATCCAGAGCCCTAAGGAACTCAGGGCGAATCTCATCCACCCCCGGAGCCCTGCCACCGCAGAGCTTTTTAACCACCTCGGTGACCTCAGCACCAGAGATTGGAGAGCCCGACCCAAAGTCCCCAGGCTCCGCTTCCTCAGTGGAAGACGTGCCAGTAGGATTGAGGAGGTCTTCGAAGTACTCCGCCCACCGACTCACAACATCCCGAGTTGAGGTCAACAGCACGCCATCCCCACCATAAATGGTGTTGGTCGCGTACCGCTTTCCCCCCTGAGACGCCGGATGGTGGACCAGAATCGCCTCGAAGCCGTACGGAAGTCATTCTCCATGGCCTCTCCGAACTCCTCCCACGCCCGAGTTTTTGCCTCAGCAACCACCCGAGCCGCATGCCGCTTGGACTGTCGGTACCTATCTGCTGCTTCCGGGGTCCCACAGGCCAAAAAGGCCCAATAGGACTCCTTCTTCAGCATGACAGCATCCCTCACCGCCGGTGTCCACCACCGGGTTCGAGGGTTGCCACCACGACAGGCACCAACAACCTTGCGGCCACAACTCTGATAAGCTACCTCGACAATAGAGGCGCGGAACATGGCCCACTCGGACTCAATGTCCCCCGCCTCCCTCGGAACGTGTTCAAAGCTCTCCCGGAGGTGGGAGTTAAAGCTCCGTCTTACGGGAGACTCTGCCAGACGTTCCCAGCAGACCCTCACAATACGTTTGGGTCTGCCAGGTCTGACCGGCATCCTCCCCCACCATCGGAGCCAACTCACCACCAGGTAGTGGTCAGTGGACAGCTCCGCCCCTCTCTTCACCCGAGTGTCCAGGACATGCGGCCGCAGATCAGATGAGACGACAACAAAGTCGATCATCGAACTGCGACCTAGGGTGTCCTGGTGCCAAGAGCACATATGTACACCCTTATGCCTGAACATGGTGTTCGTTATGGACAATCCATGACGAGCACAGAAGTCCAATAACAGAACACCACTCGGGTTCAGATCAGGGGGGCCGTTCCTCCCAACCACACCCCTCCAGGTCTCACTGGCATTGCCCACGTGAGCGTTGAAGTCAATGACAATACCTGCTAAATCAAGCTATGTATTCAAAAAATAAAATAAAAAGTTTAAATGAAACCGTGACTCCTGTGATAATAAAATTGTTCTTTAAATTATTGAACCCTATTGTGTCTGATGTTCGTCCCATGTGTGACAACATGTTCGGTTATAATGAACTACACACAAACACTCTGTTCACTTTATCAGAACCAGAAATGTACACTTACAAAAATCACTAGGTGTGAGTGAGACGTTTGTCTACGTGTCCTTGTGACGGACCTGCAACCTGTCCAGGGTGTCCCCCGCCTCTTGCCCATTGGCACTAGAAATAGGCCACCAATATACATACCGTCATATATTCTTCTTCTTTTTTTGGCTTTTTTCTCTTCGGGGTCATTACAGCGAGTCATCGTCCTCCATCTCACTCTGTCCTATGCATCCTCTGTCCTCACTCCAACTACCTCCATGTCCTCTCTAACTGCGTCCATATATTTCCTCTTTGTCTTTTTCCTGGCAGCTGCATTTCTAACATCCTTCTACCAATATACCCATTGTCCCACCTCTGGACATGTCCAAACCACCTCAGTTTGGTCTTTCTAACTTCATCTCCCAGTTGTTCAACCTGTGTTGTACTTCTGCTAATCTCATTCTCAATCTTATCCATCCTTGTCACTCCTAAGGATAACCTCAACATCTTCATTTCTGTTACTCCCAGTTCTTTCTCCTGTCTATTTGACAATGCCACTGTCTCCAGACCATACATATTGGCTGGTCTCAACACTGTCGTGTAAACTTTTCTATACTGGCTTGGGCTTCATGCAATCCCTGTTTACAACCATCTGCTTGCTGAACAAAAGACAGCGATCGTCACTATGGAGACCAGTCGAGGCCCTAATCATTGCCATTTACTTTTAGGCTCTATAACATAGCTTGATTTAGCAGGTATTGTCATTGACTGTATAGCATATCATGCATGTTGTAAAGTTTTCTCTCACTGTGTGTGTTCCAATTGTTCAAACCTCTTTACTTTTTGTCACAGAACCGTTCAGAAGTGACGGAAATATAATTGGTGCTTGAGGTTCTGTCGATACTGACTTTTGGCTACAATTTCTAAATCACAAACAACTCAGCTTTCTGCACAGACACTGCTGGAATTTGTGATTCAAAAATAGAGACTTTGTTGTGTGAATTAGAAATGTGTGTAATTTATATGTTTTAGCTGATTCATGGAATGGTGTTCTGTAAATCATTGATGCAAAATATCATCAAAACACCAAGTATGTTGAAAAGACACCTTTATTTTCAGCTTGTTGTCTTCTGTTCTGCACTATTGATGAAGCTGTGTAAAATATTTTTGATTGAATTACAAATGTACAGTTTTCCCCTATGCCTTTGTCTTGTAATTATTCAAAAGAAATACTGTAGTAAAGACAGTCGTTGAACTTTGCTAAGGTTGGAAATTATGATTCTAGCTCTTGAAGGAAAATAAAGATTGTATAGACGTGATGAATAAACAATTCAAATAGCTTATAGGTCATCCGTTGCAGAGCGAAGAGGAAGAATGGGAAATACCCTTTGTCTATCATTCTCTCCTTCCATTTACAAAAAGTAAAACCCTTTCTTTAGACACTGAGGCTGGAAACTCAGTGGATCATTGATTTAGTTGCTTTATTACAGTTACAGAACCTGATGAAAAATCCAGGCATTTTCTCTTTTTGTCGAGTCTTATTCAGAATGACTAGCAGCAAAGAAAACAAGCCAGAGAGGCAGACACAGAGGACACTGTCATTTCTGAAACCATTCTTCTGAAAAGCTTCTTACCTCAGCAGGCAGTTTTTTTAGACGACTTTCTGAAAGGCTGCTTCCCAAGAAAGACGTCTCAGCAAGCATTATCTGTCTGACTCTGTACTGTGCTATTACCCAGCTGTTAAAGGAAAAACCTCTCCTCTGTTAATGGATAACATCACTCATGTTTGATGATCTCATTAAAGCCACTTGTGGATATTTTGTACATCCTCTATAGAGATGCAGTCTAATCATGGCCAATAAAAGAGAGGATATGCATCAATCTAATTGTTTTCATTCAAAAATAAGCTAATTACAGTGTTTTTAATAGAAGCTCAGCTGAAGCAACAGTCTGCCCAATTTTCCATGCTGGGTTCTCAAACACATGTTATGAAGCATAAAGTTGTTTTGGAGTGTAACCGAGACCCTCCTCTCATGTTTGCATATCTGCTTTTCATGTCTCTTGAGTTACGCTGCTGCAGAAAATGACATCTCATTGCCTATTTACAAATCAGAAACTCTGGGATATTCAGCAATGCCAGGTGGCAACAGATTTATCTGTCAACTTCATACCTTTCATGATATGAAGGCAGCAACTTTGAAATATCACATTCACTTCACATGCATGTCGTAATATCACAGCTGATGTGACCCAGCAATAATGTTTTACAGCCTTATGCTTCACTGTGCAAACAGTACTTGTTGCATACTGCAGCTGCTGATGTGACAGATTTACCTCAGACTGTTTCATGGTTATTCTTTTGCATGCTTGATGTCAGTGCAATGCACAGGCATTGTTGGCTGTGATGTTCTGTGGTTGCTCTTATTCTGGATAAAGCAATAATCCACCAGCAGTGTCAAGCAGGACTCACACAACTTCTTTCAGCCCTTCACAATAAGGGTCTTCAACATGCACACTGGGTGTTGCTTTTAAAATACTCCAAACACCAAAAACAATAGTATTACTCTTGTTATTCAACAGGGACAAATGCAACAAACAATATATCTTATTATTATAATATTTCAAAGCAGCCACCACCCATCCCACATTGCACCCAACCTCTTTGGCCCATCCCACAGATGGTGAGCCCATGGGAAGGGGGACCCACGTCTCCTCTTCGGGCTGTGCCCAGCTGGGCTCCATGGGTAAAAGCCTGGCCATCAAGCACCCAACAATGACCTCTCCGGGTCGGGGAGGAGGTCCTGCCCAAAGTGGAGGAGTTTAAGTATCTTGGGGTCTTGTTCACGAATGAGGGACAAATGGAGCGTGAGATTGATAGGCAGATAGGTGCGGCGTCTGCAGTGAAGTGGGCGCTGTACCAGTCTGTCATGGTGAAGAGAGAGCTGAGTCAAAAGGCAAAGTTCTTAATTTACTGGTTGATCTACGTTCCTACCCTCATCTATGGTCATGAGCTTTGGGCTGCGACCGAAAGAACGAAATCACAGATACAGGCGGCTGAAATGAGTTCCCTTTCAGTGTGGTCTCTCGGTGCAACATATTTGCTATGGGAATTTCACCCCGCGCGATTACCTGAAGGAATACATTCACGCCTTTACGGCCGGGGCGTCACCCCGCGTCAGAGGTACCGCCCTTTAGGTACTTAAGCGACTGACGCCCCTCCAACTTTCTCTTTTTGCCCTTCACCTCGCAAAAACCTGAACTACCTCTCTTCGCGGGACTTCTCTGCTGCTCCATCGCTCAACCTGAGGTGAGCTCGCTCCCTGCACAGAGCGCACAGAGAATTTTTCCCTGCGTACTGCTGGACTAGCGAAAGCTAGTCCAGCACATTTCTATAACCTCAAAGTTTTTTCCTCTCCTCTCTCCACAGGTTGCTTCGCTCAACAGCGTTATAACTACGCCACAACCGCTACCCCGGCTAACATCCTAGCGGGCTAGCCAGCGACAGTGACACGACAGAGGAGACACTTGAACAAAGAAGAAAAAGGATTCTGGTAGGACTCGCTCGCCTTATCTCGGACATGCCTCCGGAGAAAGGAAAGCGAAATACAAAACTTCAAAGGAAAACCAATGGGACGGCGAGCCCAACCTCGCGCGTCTGTCCCAATGGCTGTGGTTTTTCCCTCGCAGCAACGAACACCCATGAGGCCTGTCTAGTCTGCCTGGGTATATTTCATGCAAGACAAGCTCTGGACGCGCCCGATTCTTGCCCACACTGCAGCCAGATGCTGGATGCGGTGCTGCGACATCGGGTGAACCTCGTGGCTAAGGCGATGGGAAGCTCTGCTGGACCACAGGACCCAACCTCCTCTGGACAAAACTCAGCTGTTCACCTCCACCTCACGGACAAGGGACACTCATTTGAGGACCAGAATGTACAAATTTTGGACCGAGAGCACAGATGGTTTGAGAGGGGTGTGAAGGAAGCTGTTTATGTTAAGAGAGAAAAACCTTCTCTTAACAGAGGAGGAGGTCTGAGATTTCAACTTTCCAAGACTTATAACTCAGTTTTGGAATTGATTCCGAAACGTTTTACACCGGATGGGAGCAGAGGTGTCTTGTCTGTAAATTAGACTAACAAACTTCTTTGAGAAGCCTCTGTTGTTGGTTGGGATGTGTTTTTTGTCAATTTACATACAGTGTTGTGTCTTCTGTCAGAGACCTCAAGGGAACCCCCTACTGTTAAGGTGTGATCTGTCAATTTACATGTATGTGTTACCTCAGCTTGCAATTTACATATGATGGTGCGTGGTTCTGTTATAACTCCAAACTCTCACAGTTTGTTTTCAGTGAATTGAAAAAGCCTCCTGGATAGGAGTCGAAACGTTTACTGCAACAAATAAAGTCCAGTTGATCTTGTATTGAACGCCTTTTTGATTTTATCATGTCCTGGATGACTGAGAATCTTCACCAGCACACAGGACCCAGACACCACAGAGACCCTCACTCCAACCCCGGAGCTCGAGAACATGGCTCTACACGACAGCACGCGCGTCGAATGGGGCGACAGCCCTGACCCGCTCGCTCCCATTATGGACCTAACAGTCGAGTTTGACACCAGAGGCATGATGAATGAAGACGAGATCTCCATCTCAGCCTCGGGCGAGTTTTCAGCAGAGGAACCAGAGCTCGAAATTGAGGATCCGGGAGAGGACCTCTCCAGGACCCTGGTACATGTGCTCCCTGAAACTGACTTCTCTATTACTGCCCTGTTCGACCTGTGCCACAGAGCAGCGGACGCGTTGCACATCCCCTGGCCGGAACCTCCGCCTCGCCAACAGGTTAGGAGGCTGGCAGGGAACTATTTTTATTCAAAACAGCAGGCAGCAATGAGGCAAAGGATGCCCGTGTTCCCGGACTTCCTCACGGAACTAACCCGCACCTGGTCTCAACCACGAGCGCCCATGCTCCTTCCTCTCTCACAGTTCCTCGACGTGGAAGGGATGGATGAGGTGGGAATAGCCAACGCGCCTCAGATTGAGGACACACTGGCATCCCACCTAGCTCCTCAAGTCATCCGGGACAAAACCAACTCTCCCCAGCAAAGCTTGTAGAGCCTCAGCGTCTCTTCTCGAGAAGTGCTACAGAGCTCAAGGACTCGCGGCACGCGCCATGAACGCATCCGCGATGATGCAGGCTTACCTCGCGAAAAAACTCCAACAACTGCAGGTAACCTCGGATAAGCAAGCTACTGCCGACTTACTGGATGAAGCCTGCAGAGCAACAGACTTCGTTCTCCGTATGATGGGGACAGCTGCTGTGGCTCAAGGCAGAGGCATGGCGGAAGTGGTCATCGCGATCCGCCACCTGTGGATGACGCTGACGGATCTACCGGAGGGACAAAAGGTGCCTTTTCTCCACCACTCAATAGAGACGGAGGGGCTATTTGGTCAGACTTTGGAGCGAATCCAGACCAAGCTGGACCAAAGGCGCAGGCAGGCTGAAGCTCTCAGGGTGGGCATTCCCCGTCGGAGTTTCGCCCCCCCCCCCCAGGGAGCCTGCTGGAGGCAGACCTGCACAGCCTCGGCACCGCTCGACGACGCGTGCGCCACCGCAGAAGCGGCCAGCATACGAGGAAGAACCTCGGCAAAGACCCCCGCCGAGCCAACCTCGCTCCGAGCACGCATGGAGCAAAAATAGGTTCGTCCCACGCCAGGCGAGCAGGCATAGGGCCTCCTCGGCGAGCCGGGACACCCGACAAAAATGTGCCTGATGAACCAGGCCCACGTTTACATTTTATACGACCTCCCGCCCACGCGGTAACGGGAATGTTCGCACCTTGTTCAGACTTTATTTGTAGCAAAGTACAAATGGCTGATAATTCTGTTGCATGCACAAACCATGCTCTCCCTGCTGTGAGTGACATCAAATCATGTATGTTGTTGCACATAAGCACGAATAAAGCTCATAAAACAGCACATCCCTGTTTTATTGACTATCAAAAAAACAACAAAAAAAACAACACCAACACAAATTTTTTCAACAGTATGGGCCTCTCTGGCCTGTCAGCCGTCATAAAGGGGGGGCACATCCCCCTCCCTCACGGCTCATGGGGTGTTAGTCTATTCAATAAACCCCAGCAGGGTGCCTCAGGACCTGTCTCTAGAGAACAGACCCAGAGGCGTCTGCGAACAGACCCTCCACCTTTCGCGAAGACAGGTGAGAGAGGACACGTGTTCCAGACCCTGCTCCATTGTGAACGAGGGGCCGGTCAATACACTAACCAGACGAACACGTGACATGTTCGCACCACAGGAGAGCACGTCAACAGATTCTAAGGATGGAGGAGTCACGACGGATGCCCCAAGGCGGCCACAAATTTCACACCCTCACAACAGTGGCTGTGATCATGTTACTGTGTGTGTAGACGGATCGGAGTCGAACCAGATTTCTCTTCCTGATTTTGAAAGGAAACTGGGCTCCTTATCAACAAATGATCTTAAGTCTGCCGGTCACAAAGGACCATCTCCACGTTCACACGTTGCAGCTGCCCCTTTATTATTCATGAAGGACATGCAACGCCCAAGCGGTGAACGAGCAGCACGTGACTTCCCTCACAAAGCTGCATCAGACTTGCTCCCACACAACATTATCCCACCGGGTGAGACACCAATTGGAGTTAGGAGGTCTGCTCGTTTACAAAAACCGCAGCCCCTCAATCCAATAAATCCTGTTTTGGAGGGAAATAATAAGTTCCCTGCTCCAACTCGATCTAATAAAATTAATAGACTTCATCTGTCTTCGACGAAACTCGATCAGTGCAGTCTGTTAACACATCAACGTGGAGGCCCTCTCCCCAACCTGGTTGACCCTCAAAGGCTCACACAGGAAGTTGCAGTCCAGCCGCTTAGGCCAGGAACTGGAACTAATTCCCGCCTGTTTGCTGAAAATGACAGGCTGATGGCTTCGGGCCTACCTGAGAACATGATGAAAACCATACAGAATGTCCGTGCTGGGTCAACATAGTCTTTATACGCACAGAAGTGGCGTATTTTTGAAGCCTGGTGCTTAGAAAGAAATATAATTTCTTATGCTTGCGACTTGGTTCAGCTCCTAACCTTCCTTCAGGATTTACTGGAAAAGGGTCGTTCTTATTCAACGATTAAAGTATTCCTTGCAGCTATCTCTGCTTATCATGAGGGCTGGGGACACAGGACTCCTGGAGCACATCCAATCATAATGAGCAGTGGTGGGCAAATGAACGCTAGGTAGCGCTAAAGCGCTAATCTACTTACAGTGGACCTAAACTTTTTGTCAGCGTTTTTGTGAATTGACTAACTTTTATAATTCATAAGCGGATTTGTGCTATTTTTATTTAAAATGCAGTACCGCTAATAACTAATTATCTATCAGTAAAAACCATCCATCCATCCATCCATTTTCTTCCGCTTATCCGGGGTCGGGTCGCGGGGGTAGCAGCCTAAGTAGGGAGGCCCAGACTTCCCTCTCCCCAGCCACTTGGAGCAGCTCCTCTGGGGGAATCCCAAGGCGTTCCCAGGCCAGCCGAGAAACATAGTCCCTCCAGCGTATCCTGGGTCTTCCTCTGGGTCTCCTCCCGGTGGGACATGCCCGGAACACCTCACCAGGGAGGCGTCCAGGAGGCATCCTAACCAGATGCCCGAGCCACCTCAACTGGCTCCTCTCGATGTGGAGAAGCAGCGGCTCTACTCCGAGTCCCTCCCGGATGACTGAGCTTCTCACCCTATCTCTAAGGGAGAGTCCAGCCACCCTGCGGAGAAAACTCATTTCAGCCGCTTGTATCCGAGATCTTGTTCTTTCGGTCATAACCCAAAGCTCATGACCATAGATGAGGGTGGGAACGTAGATCGATCGGTAAATTGAGAGCTTTGCCTTTTGACTCAGCTCTCTCTTCACCACGACAGACCGGTACAGCGCCCGCTTCACTGCGGACGCTGCACCTATCCGCCTATCGATCTCACGCTCCAGTTTTCCCTCATTCGTGAACAAGATCCCGAGATACTTAAACTCCTCCACTTGGGGCAGGACCTCCTCCCCGACCCGGAGAGGGCACGCTACCCTTTTCCGGCTCAAGACCATGGCCTCGGATTTGGAGGAACTGATCCTCATCCCGGCCGCATCGCATTCAGCTGCAAACCGCTCCAGTGAAAGCTGTAGATCACGAGCTGATGAAGCCAATAGGACCACATCATCTGCAAAAAACAGAGAAGCGATTCTAAGGCCACCAAAACGGATCCTCTCAACACCTTGGCTGCGCCTAGAAATTCTGTCCATAAAAGTTATAAACAGAATCGGTGACAAAGGGCAACCTTGGCGGAGTCCAACTCTCACCGGAAACGAGCCTGACTTACTGCCGGCAATGCGGACCAAGCTCTGACACCGGTCGTACAGGGACCTAACAGCCCATATCAATGGGCCTGGTACCCCATACTCCCGGAGTACCCGCCACAGAACCCCCCGAGGGACGCGGTCGAATGCCTTTTCCAAGTCTACAAAGCACATGTAAACTGGTTGGGCAAACTCCCACGCACCCTCCAGGACCCTGTTGAGGGTGTAGAGCTGGTCTAGTGTTCCACGACCAGGACGAAAACCACACTGCTCCTCCTGAATCCGAGGTTCGACTATCCGACGGACCCTCCTCTCCAGAACCCCTGAATAGACCTTACCAGGGAGGCTTAAGAGTGTGATCCCTCTATAGTTGGAACACACCCTACGGTCCCCCTTTTTGAATAGGGGAACCACCACCCCAGTCTGCCAATCCAAGGGAACTGCCCCCGATGTCCACGCGATATTGCAGAGTCGCGTAAGCCAACACAACCCCACAACATCCAGAGCCCTAAGGAACTCAGGACGAATCTCATCCACCCCCGGAGCCTTGCCACCGCGGAGCTTTTTAACCACCTCGGCGACCTCCGCACCAGAGATTGGAGAGCCCGATCCAAAGTCCCCAGGCTCCGCTTCCTCAGTGGAAGACGTGCCAGTAGGATTGAGGAGGTCTTCGAAGTATTCCGCCCACCGACTCACAACATCCCGAGTTGAGGTCAACAGCACGCCATCCCCACCATAAATGGTGTTGGTCGCGTACCGCTTTCCCCCCCTGAGACGCCGGATGGTGGACCAGAATCGCCTCGAAGCCGTACGGAAGTCATTCTCCATGGCCTCTCCGAACTCCTCCCACGCCCGAGTTTTTGCCTCAGCAACCACCCGAGCCGCATGCCGCTTGGACTGCCGGTACCTATCTGCTGCTTCCGGGGTCCCACAGGCCAAAAAGGCCCAATAGGACTCCTTCTTCAGCTTGACAGCATCCCTCACCGCCGGTGTCCACCACCGGGTTCGAGGGTTGCCACCACGACAGGCACCAACAACCTTGCGGCCACAACTCCGATAAGCTGCCTCGACAATAGAGGCGCGAAACATGGCCCACTCGGGCTCAATGTCCCCCGCCTCCCTCGGAACGTGTTCAAAGCTCTCCCGGAGGTGGGAGTTAAAGCTCCGTCTTACGGGAGACTCTGCCAGACGTTCCCAGCAGACCCTCACAATACGTTTGGGTCTGCCAGGTCTGACCGGCATCCTCCCCCACCATCGGAGCCAACTCACCACCAGGTAGTGGTCAGTTGACAGCTCCGCCCCTCTCTTCACCCGAGTGTCCAGGACATGCGGCCGCAGATCAGATGAGACGACAACAAAGTCGATCATTGAACTACGACCTAGGGTGTCCTGGTGCCAAGAGCACATATGGACACCCTTATGCCTGAACATGGTGTTCGTTATGGACAATCCATGACGAGCACAGAAGTCCAACAACAGAACACCACTCGGGTTCAGATCAGGGGGGCCGTTCCTCCCAACCACACCCCTCCAGGTCTCACTGTCATTGCCCACGTGAGCGTTGAAGTCCCCCAGCAGAACAAGGGAGTCCCCAGGAGGCGCACCCTCCAATACCCCCTCCAAGGACTCCAAAAAGGGTGGGTAATCTGCGCTGCCGTTCGGCGCATAGGCACAAACAACAGTCAGAGCCCGTCCCCCCACACGTAGGCGAAGGGAGGCTACCCTCTCGTTCACCGGGGTGAACCCCAACGTACAGGCACCAAGATGGGGGGCAACAAGTATGCCCACTCCTGCTCGGCGCCTCTCACCAGGGGCAACTCCAGAGTGGAAGAGTGTCCAACCCCTCTCAAGGAAACTGGTTCCAGAGCCAGAGCCATGCGTTGAGGTGAGTCCGACTATTTCTAGCCGGAACCTCTCAACCTCACACACTAGCTCAGGCTCCTTCCCCACCAGAGAGGTGACATTCCATGTCCCAATGGCCAGCTTCTGTAGCCGAGGATCAGACCGCCAGGGTCCCCGCCCTCGGCCACCACCCATTCCACAATGCACCCGACCCCTTTGGCCCCTCCCACAGGTGGTGAGCCTATGGGAAGGGGGACCCACGTCTCCTCTTCGGGCTGTGCCCGGCCGAGCTCCATGGGTGAAAGCCCGGCCACCAGGCGCTCGCCAACGTGCCCCTCCTCCGGGCCTGGCTCCAGAGTGGGGCCCCGGTGACCCGCGTCCGGGCGAGGGAACATTGTTTCCATTTATATTACTCATCATAAGGGGTCTTGTGTAGTAAAAACCAATAAACTTATTTACAAGCTCTTATGCTGCTTGTTTTACCTTTTTCCCCACCGTAAACAGCAGAAAGGAGGAAGGGTTGGAGGGGGGAGGGGGGCAGAGCTGAGAACAGACTCGGATCTACCATGTAGGTAAATGCCTGGGGGTCCCATTTCAGCAGTGGCCCCGCCTCGCCCCGTGCAGTCACCTACATAACTAACATTGATCCTGCTTGTTAATGTACATTTAACATAAAAATAATTATAGTTACGATGAAAACGATCATTAAATACGCAATTAAAAAAACGGTCGATTTCTTTATCCCCCTACTAAAAATGGACTATTCCATCTTGACATCTTCCGGGTCACTCAGAGGTGAACTCGGGGGCTAATTCTGTGGCTACTGTTTGTGCTGGGTACTTGGATAAATCCGTAGAGAACCCCGCTGTTTCAAGCCAAATTAACGCGGCCGGAGGAGTTTATTGAGGGTTTTGTGTCGACCATTTGACGGTGAGTCGTTATTTTTATGTATTTTAGTTACTTTTCATTAAATCTGTTGACTACCTATAGACGCTAACGCTGTGTCTGCCTGTTGGTTGTGCTGGGTTACTAATGGATAAATCCGTAGAGAACCCCGCTGTTTCAAGCCAAATTAACGTGGCCGGATGATTTTATTGTGTGTTTTGTGTCGACCATTCGACGGCGAGTCGTTAGTTTCATGTATTTGGGTTACTTTTATGTATAAATGCGGTGGCGACACACCCGTGTATTTGAGATTTAAACGTGGTTTTAGGGATTAAAAGATCATTCTATTTTTTGTTAATTTCGTGGCCGAATAGAATATATGTACGTAAAGTATTAAATAAATCCTTTGATTTTTGTAATTTCATCCTTTTAGGATCATTTTTGTTACTTTTCAGTTGGCAGTGTAGTGCAAATATTGATAACGCTGCCGGCTATATATAAATATATATATATATATATATATATATATATATATATATATATATATATATATATATATATATATATATATAATATAGAAATATATAAATAGCGGATTAGATTAGCTTCCCCTAATTTTCATAAGACATTTGTGCTTTTGAAATTGTGGACCTAAAAAAATTAATAAGCGTTTTAGAAATTGTGGAACTAATTTTTTAATTAGCGGTGCCCAGCTTTGATAATGAGATATATGAAAGGTGTGCTTCGAACCAAGCCACCCAGCAGGATACCACACTCCCCAGCAAAGCTTGTAGAGCCTCAGCGTCTCTTCTCGAGAAGTGCTACAGAGCTCAAGGACTCGCGGCACGCGCCATGAACGCGTCCGCGATGATGCAGGCTTACCTTGCGGAAAAACTCCAACAACTGCAGGTAACCTCGGATAAGCAAGCTGCTGCCGACTTACTGGATGAAGCCCGCAGAGCAACAGACTTCGTTCTCCGTATGATGGGGACAGCTGCTGTGGCTCAAGGCAGAGGCATGGCGGAAGTGGTCATCGCGATCCGCCACCTGTGGATGACGCTGACGGATCTACCGGAGGGACAAAAGGTGCCTTTTCAGGACCTTGACCCCTGGTTGGGATGCCAGCTTTCGGCTCCTCGGATGAGAAGCGAAACGTCTTCTGTTACAAATAAAGTCGTTTCTGTATTGAACGCCTTTTTTTGATGGATGATGGATGGATGGGCTACACCTGTCACATGTTCTTAGTAGCTCAAAATCGTTGGCTTGACCATTATTCTGCCCCTCTTTTGACAAAAAAGTTTTGAACAAAGTTAATGTCGTAACTTGTTATTTTTCCTTATTCACTTGGACAGTTTGATCATAGATTTATGGAGTAGTGTGGGTTTCATAACCTGACAACAAAAGATGTGTTAAAACAGCAGACACATTTTTCTACATCAATGCAAATATATATATGTAATCTAAAAAAGCTAAGTCTGGTCCTCTGGACATTCAACTTAGCTTTTTTTAGATTTTTCTACCTGGATTATTGAGCATGCATCAGGGTATATATGTATTTGTAAGTTGAACAGGTTTTAAAAAATCAGTTATTTTGGGTATTTGTGTTTATTTTACATTACATATAGTTAAATTTAGCTACATTTATACTGTCTCACTGTTACATCTGACCCTTTGAGGGCAACCATTATGCTGATGTGGCCCTCGGTGGAAATTAGTTTGACATCCCTGTTCTAAACTCCTAAACCTACATAATTTTAACTACATACAAACATACATGCAAAAATATACTGTACAGTACTTCAAAATTTTACAGTACTCACCAGTGAAGATACTTCAACTTGAAGGATGAATTCAGCTTCAGAATTGTTTGGGATTTTCCCGCTAGTTCTGTGAGTTAATAGATAGATCATTACTTCTGACTTTGCATTGTAAAACTATTTTTACAACATCAGTTTCTCTGCTAGTGTTTGTTCCCTTCATTGCTGTTCTTGGAATTTGGCAGAAAGCAGTGGCCAGAAGCACTGTTGGCTTCTGGGCCGTGTAATTTTTTTGACTTGAGTTAAGCCCCAGTATACTCCCGCGTCCTGTCAGCTGCGCGGAAACTGTGCGCACTGTCCGCAGAGGGTTGAGACTTCATGCTCGAGCGTCCACCCTGAGCGGCTTCAGAGCAGCTCCGCAGACAAGGGGTGTTTACCTTCGGGACAAATTGAGGTCGCCAATTGGTCATTTGCTGACACGCCCACTGGACTGATTGACAGGTCCAAAAAAAAAGAGAGAGCTGGCAGCCCCAGCCGCAGCAGTGTTCTGTGTTTATATGTTGTTAATCTAAAAAAAAAAAAAAAAAAACAGGGAGCGCTGGCCCTTCAGGCCACACATCAGAGCAGCCCACCAGGAAATCTCCAGACCCTCCCGCAGGACCTGATTTTAATTCGCTTGTGACAAATTCCTTCACTTCTCACCATTTCAGTCATGGCATCAACAGAGGAGAAAGAGATCGCTTGCTTTTTGGCCATAAAACAAACAGAAGAAAATGGCAGATAAGGGATGAAGGGAAATTTAATACATTGGTGTCACATACAAAACAGTCTGTCAACGGGCAGTTCATTGTGCGACACCGCGTACGTGTACACGGCCGTAAAAATTGAGCTTTGTGTGGACATGCCCTGCGGAGGTCCGCTTCAAAATGGCAGCGCCTGTCCTATTTGTTGGGTTCCCGCTCCCGTCAACTTTTATCCCGTACCGTCCCAATCACATGAGTATAGCTGTTTTTTCTACTTTTTTGCCATCTTATTTTAATTTGTTAAAAATAAAAAATCTGTATGCCTCTTTTATAACTGTCTATTGTTACTGTTGTCATCATTCTTTGTTGAAATCAGGTCTCTCTTATAAATGAGTCCTCGAGGCTGAATGGGATTAACCTGCCTAAATAAAGGTTGAATGAATGAACCTGTCTAAATAAAGGTTGAATGAATATTAAAGTTGACAATCGTGTGTCGTGTACAGTCGTGTAGTGGTTAGAGCAGTTGTCTTCAATACAAGAGTTTGGAGATTGAATCCACCAGCAGTCACATGCTGAAGTGTCCCTGGGCAAAACACTGAACCCCTCATTGTCTCCGATGTGTGTCTCATTGGTGTATGAATGTGATAAAGCACTGATTAGTCTCTTTAGAATGATTTGTTCAATTGGCTTTGTAGAGATCAAGTAGAGTGCTGTATGAATTGGTAAATGAGGGCACAGTTTGCAGTGTCAAGCGCTCTGAGTGTCTTAATAAGATAGAAAGGTACAGTCCATTTACCATTTACAATTTTACATCACGTTGAAAACCCACGAAAGAGTGAGTCCACAAATGTTGACCTACAAAGTACCAATGGACTACTATATACAAAATAAATAGAACAGGAACATGTCATGATGTTTGCCGTTTATGTCTCAGTACTCTTGCTTAACGGGGATAGTATTTCCCACTTTTGTTTGCATTTTGTTGCTATGTGCTTGGTCTCTCTGTCCCTGTACAGCATTTTGGTGTGCACAGTCACAGTTTAAAGTGCTTTATAAATAAAGTGGTATAGTATGGTATGTTATTCAGGACACCAGAGAGATACACATCTTAAAGTTAGATTTATAATGCCATATACCTCTTTTTGATGCCTACCTTGTGAAATGTGGTCCAGTATTTGGATACTATAGATTCTCAGCATCTGCTTACAGGTATTCAACCTAAATGTGGACAGAATATCTACTCAAAAGGCATGAGGAGTAATATCAAATCTGCATTTGGCTACAGGTTTCAGAGGCTTGATCTGATCAAACCCAATAGATCTGAACAGAAATGCTTGATCTTATAATGAATGGCAAAGACCTAAGTTGTACATAAAGGTAAAAATGTAACAAAAAAAGGCATAATAATGCCTAAAAGTGGCAAGCGTTTTTCCTGTGTATTACTTTTCTTTGACATGCTTCACAAAAACTGTGAAAAAGACTATTGCATTATTTTACTTATATAGAAAGCAACTAACTAATTTTAAGAAATCGCCTATAAACGAGAGAAGGGTTCACTTTTTTAAATTCTAATTTATAAATCAGAATAAACACAGTCTGTCCTCTCTGGAGCTCTGCTGTACGTTTGTCTGAGCCAACAGTTTTCCCTGGCAAAGATGTGCCGCCTCTTCACTGAACACCTGTCCTTCCTCTGTAGATGTGTCGGTGAGTCTGTTGTCCCTGCTGGTCACCACTTGTGGTCTGGCGCTTTTCAGCGTCTCCCTCTTCGTCTCATGGAAGTTGTGCTGGGTGCCACTGAGCGGTCGCTTCCTCCCAGATGTCCTCAAAGGGGCGCACTTCTTGGGAGGCGACCAACAACCAGTCCTTGCAGAGGTAAGAAAGGAGTCAGACGTGTTTGAGGAAATTTTAGATACAGTTGTAACAAGGTTGAGTCTCTGTTGAAGGTTGAATCCTCTGGACAGATTCTTCTTTGTCGAAACACCATCTTTTATCCAAATGACTTCTTCAGTCTTTTGGATAAAATATTAAACATTTCAATAAAGAAGAATAATCCGTCCAGAGGACCTGACCCGACCTTGTTAGATTCATCCACCTGGATTATTGAGCATGCATCAGAACATTAAGATACAGTTGAAAATAAATGCATTTATTGTTTCAATGAAAATCTTCCTTGACACTTTTGTTTAAATCCTTTGTTAAAATTGTATGATCCAGAGTCTGTTTGCAGTTTCAGAAATGTTTGGCTCAAACTCATGCAACATTTAGAACAATGTGTCCTCTTACAGAGTCTTCTAAAGTTCTATTGTTCAAAATCATGGCTGACGCAACATAACATTTCACAACAAAATTAATACTACTTAAATGATTACCAATAAAACTGTTTCAGGATTTAAATTACAATATTAAGTTTTTGGTACCAAATTAAAATAAGGCTCCCCTTATAGATATTAAACATTTCAGATTAAGTTACTACCTTGTAAGTACAAAAAAACATATTTAAACCTATTTTTAGCATATAACATTGTACTTTATCACTGCATTATAAGGATTAACAACTATAGCTATTCATAATGCAGTGATAAAGTACAATATTATATGCTAAAAAATAGATTTACAAATGCTTATTGTGCTTACAAGGTAGTAACTTCATGTTTAATATAACAACTTTAGATTAAATATATAGGTGGCTCATTTAGCTCACTATTTGGCAATAAACTGGTCAGTTTTATCTCTTTCTCGTCTTTAATTAATGTATAATAAGCAGTTATTAATGATTTATAAAGTGTTTATAGATTAATTAATAATGTATCTATAAACTATTTATTAGCCATCTACTGTATAAGGGGAGCCTTAATTTAAAGTGGTGCCAATTTTTTTTATTTAATCCTCTGGAGTTTTATATATTCATATCAATAGCTTAACATTTTTGACTCATAAGTACTACTGTAAAAGTAAATATAAGTAAATTTGTTAAATATTACTGCTAATTTTATGGCCAAATTTCAAATTTAACCATTCACAAACATCTTTAAAGATTTTTGCTCATTTTCATTTGAAATACTGATGGATTTTCTTACATACATTTGGTAATTTTTACCAATACAGCAGACTTCTGTCCACACCACCAACACCACAGTATTTAACTAATTCAATTCAACTTTTCCACTTGGATGTTCTGTTTTCATTTGACTCATCACACATTTTATTTGCACTATAAAGTCTTGTCCACCTTCAGTGTATATTCAAAAGGTATTTTGTTTCATCTACATGATCTTAAAGAAGGAAAAAATAGAAGTGTTAATCTAGTAGATGTATTAATATTTCTCTTGTAGCTCGAGTTGGTTAACTAGTTTATTTAGAGTGGATCTGGTGATTACCATTATTGATCATAAGAGAGACCATTTTGTTTAAAGTTTAGGAGTCAAGTGATTACGGTACAGACTTTGACATCTGTTGGACAACCAGTTTATAGTAGGGTAAAAAAAAAACTTTAAGTTTAGATCATTTGTACTCAAATCTGATTTGCATCTAAAACTATTGGAGTCCAAAATGTCTCGAGGTGATTTTTATCACTCCTTGCTCCCTTCTCAAATATAGAGGAAAAAAGAACATGGTTTAAATAAACAAAACCACGAGCGTCATCTCACTTAATAAAAGTATTTTCTTCAACTTCCTTTCCACTTCAAGACATATCCTAAAGATTTATACTTTTTTGAAACACGTACAACATTTTGGATCATGTCCTACAAGAATGAAAGCTTCAGGCTAAACTTTAGTCTCATTTTTGGGTTCTTGGAAAAGTGGATTCCGTGTGTTCTGGTTAATCTCCAGAAAAATGTTGTCATTTCACAAAATTTGAAATCAGAAATATGTGCAATGCTCCATATATATGTTAATTATTTTCTTCTAAAATCTGAAAATATCACAGGAATGACAAGGATTTATAAAAATCAACAAAAAAAAGAGGGAAGTCTGGGCCTCCCTACTTAGGCTGCTACCCCCGCGACCCGACCTCGGATAAGCGGAAGAAAATGGATGGATGGATGGAACAAAAAAATTTTTCCAACTGTTTGTCTCTTTAAAATATCACTGCCAATGTGATTTTTTTTTTAGGTGGATGGAGAGGAAAGGGAGTACAGTGAGGATGGCTGTGTAAAGGAGCCTCCTGGTCCCCCGTTGGCTGTGGCTGTTCCAGAATCAGCCCTAAAGATCAGCCACACATCACCCGACATCCCACTGGAGACCCAGACTAAGGTGGAGAAAAACCAGCTTCACACTCTGGCCAGGGACAGGGTTCAGAGACAGATTACTGAGCCTACATCATCTGTACGGTCAGTACACCTGAAAACCTGAGAAATAAGTTGAGCTTATGTCATGAATGCAGACATTTCTTCCACAAACGTCTCAGCGTGTGTGTGTGTGTACTTTACCAGGTGGTAGACATCAGTCTTTAGGGAACACAACTGGCTCGAAATAAAAAGAACTGAAGTTTAGAGAATGTTCAGTGTAAAAAGAGCTGATGTATAACAAGTTCAAACTACTTTCCTGCAGGCACAACTCCATTCGCCGTCAGATGAACTTGTCCAATCCTGACTTCAACCCTGCTCAGTTCCAGCGCCAGGACTCCCTTTCAGGTTTGGGTCGAATCAAACCAGAACTGTACAAGCAGAGGTCGGTGGATGCGGAGGACGGCCGTCGGATCAACAGCTGTGGGCGCCTTTACTTCATCCTGAAATTTGACTTTGATCTGGAGCAGCTGATCGTGAAGATCCACAAGGCCCAGGACCTGCCTGCCAAGGACTTCACAGGGACCTCCGATCCTTACGTCAAGATCTACCTGCTGCCTGACCGCAAAAACAAGCACCAGACCAAGGTGCACCGCAAAACTCTCAACCCCGTGTTTGATGAGGTGTTTCTTTTCCCCGTGGCATACTCGGAGCTGTCGAACCGTAAATTGCACTTCAGCGTCTATGACTTTGACAGGTTCTCTCGCCATGATTTGATAGGCCAAGTGGTGGTGGACAACTTCTTGGATCTGGCTGACTTTCCGCGGGAGACGAAGCTGTGCCGGGACATACAGTATGTCACCTCGGTGAGAACATCAATCTTCTTCTCTAAATTCTGTCTTTCTTTTTACCTTCTGCACAATTACCTCTGTACAGCTCTTCTCAGTGAGCAAATGAGCAGATTTTCAAGTGACAACGTGCAGATCTACTAAACCTGCAGTATCATATAAGCCTAAATGCTCATTTTTTTGCAGTCTGCACAAAATCTGCCCAAACAATTAAAACAAGCATAAACTGTGCTTGTCTATGACAAAAGCAGAGGGATTACATATATACCAGCTACCTTGTACAGTATCTTATTTTCAGTCCCAAGTGGAACTGATCTGCAGTTTGAGAGGCGAAGACACAGAAATATACTTAGATGCAGTTAATGTTTCATGAAAGCAGTAGAAAACACTTGGGGGTAGTGACCCAGATCTACAGTGACATAAGACTGGGGTTGACAGAGAAACGGCAACCTGTCCAGATTACATAATTCACTTACCGGTGGGTTCTCCTGCCAGGAAATGTTTCACGTTCTGCCTTACTCATTTAGAGAAAACTGCAGCTCTACAAGGTTAATTTGAGAAATAAAATCGGTTTTTGTTTTGTTTTGTTTTTGTCACTCAGCTGTGCCAAATCACAAAAATGTATCATCATGAACCTGTTTACACATAATCAAGTTACATTAGTCCCTTGATTATCGTGGGGGTTACGGTCAACACACCACCGTGATAGGTGAAAAACGCTAATATTTATTTTAGTATTTTTATACATTTTAAGGCTTTATAAGTTCTAGAATTGCGCCGCACAAGTTGGCTGCATGTTGGAGTAGCTTTGTTACTTTCATTCTGAGATGTTGATTTTGAAAACTTTAATTCCTCTTTTTTTCTGGATGTAAATCACATTTTTTGGATGATTGTTTCCTCTGATATCAGATGATGGGCAGCTGGAAGGATTTTTACTGAAACCTTTTTGCTTTTGAATATCTGTTATAATGCGTAACCATGACAACAAGGTGGTTTTTACAACCGGGAGCAGCTGATTAACATCTCAAAAGCTCAAATAATACCTTTGCTACAGCCCCAAATCACAAATGAGTTAAAAATGAGGTGCCGTGGATGCATCCCCATTTACCTGGCAGAGGTGCTTGAGTGCTGAGATCCTGGAGCTAGCGGGAAACAGGAGTCATGACTACAAGAAGACCAAGATCATCCCCTGACACTTGCTGTCTGTCCACAATTACGAGAAGCTCAACAAGTTTCTGGGAGGAGTGACCACCGCTCAGGGAGGAGTTCTGCCCAAGATTCAGGTGGTCCTGCTGCCAAAGAAGACTGAGAAACCCACCAAGTTCAAGTAGATGGATCAACATCTCCAGTTTCTTCAGATCCACTGTGACAGATCGCTTCAAGAGATCCTTCCTGTGCACAGCCATCAGCATCCACAACAACTCTTTAATGAAACCAGGATGATGAGTTACAACATCCAATTTACCTTTAGGATTAATAAAGTATTTTTGAATTGAATTGAATTTAAATCCTTCCCACACTCTTGTAATGTTCTAAACACTTAAACCTATGTAATTTTAACAACATGCGTATATGTACTGTACAGTACTGTGAAATTTTACTCACCAGCTCTGCAGAGCAGCAGCTTGTTTCCGGTAGGGCTCGCTCCGGTTGGACAGACCTACCCTACTGTGATGAAGCCCACCGCCCCGTCCACATTGATGTGCATGTGGATAATTGAGCTTCAGGAAGCTTCAGGATTATTTGTGACTTTCAGAGTCAGAGAGTCTTTATTGTCATTTGCACCGCATGTGGTACATGTGATGAAAACGAGATTATGTACACGGGGTCCCAGTTACATCCAACAACAAATGCAAGAGAAAAACAGTAATAACATCTAGAATTAACTAAGAAAAACTAACTAACTAAGAAAAACATCAACTAGTAATACACTAAGCTTAATATAGTGGGAATAAACAGCAGCACGAACATGAGTTTGTATGAGCAGTTTGTATGAGCAGAACCTGCCAGTTCCGTGAGCTTCATAGATAGCGTAGATTTGCGTTGCAAAACTTTCCCTCCCTTTTGGCAGAATGCAGCAGTTGGAAGCACTGTTGGCTTCTGGGTAATGTAGTTCTTTTTGCCTGGTTTTACAGTATAGACTTATTGAGAAAAAAAACAACAACTACAAATTGGCAGCGCCTGTACACATTTTTTGTTTGTTAATTTTTTTATCCCATACGTGAGCACGTGAGTAATATGAAAGTTTAAAATTGCTGAAAACCCACAAAAGAGCGAGTCCATGAAAGTCGAACCATGAAGTAGCGAGGGACTCCTGTATATCATGGCCAAGCCACGATTACCTCTAGGTATTCTATTTATTTGATGAGTTTTTCACAAACTGGTAGTGCAAGTCTGTAACTAATTAAGTTTTAGATGTTTTTGACCTTGCATGGATACAAAATACCTGGATTTTTATACACCCATCAGTGGCGAGACATATTATGGTATGGTCTAATTTTAAGTTCTGATCCGCTCAAGTTAATCGCATGAAACATACATACAACGTACACACATGCATCGTTGCTAGACGGAGTATAGTGAATACTTTTCAACCCCTCAAATTCAAGGTCACAAATTAGGTCAAATATTACAAGGCTTGTCCGGGTCATTGCTGTATAATAGATTGTCAACTGGCAAAAAATGTGCTGTGATACTCTTGTTTCATAATTCACAAGAGTTAAAACAATATAACATTCAACTTTTAATAAGTAGTAAAAAATAAAATGTGACCTAGCGTGGCCTAGTTTTTGATAAGTACAATCCCAATTCTGAAAATGTTTGGCATGTTGTGCAAATCAAACAAAATGCAATTATTTGCAAATCTTATGAACCAATACAGTATTTTATTCACAATGGAACATAATAAACTGATCCATTTTGGTAAAAAAAAATATACATTTACTGACATTCCAACTTTTTTAGAAATGGGTTTGGGATATTTACAGGCAGCAGATACAGTATATCTTGTGTCCTTTTACTAATGATCTATTTGAAAGTCATTATTATTCCTGTCACATTAAAATCACTTTCACCCTTTAGGTACAAGTATAGGCTGTATATGTTTGTGGTAATATTTTAGCTTTAAAAAGATTAGTTCAAATTTCTGAATTTTGTAAAAATATAGAAAGTTTAGTCAAATTAGTTTCCTTTTTTTATTTTAAAGAACAGATGCTAAACTCAGGTAAATTCATAAGCAAAGGGAAAAGTTAGAGCTCGGATTGCAATATTGTGCCCGTAAACAATATATACAAAAGAATTAGGTCAAAAAACTGCTAATTGAATCAATGTTTTTTCACTGCTTTACAAAGCAGCAAAAATTGCTGTTTTGAGAGGATTTCTGAGCTCACTGCAGGCTACGTTGGGCAATGTTTCACCCTGAAAAACAACAACTTATTCACAGTGGCTGCGTGTTTTTTTTCAGTCTGTGACTTCATCCTCTTAAAGTTTTAGTTTTAAACTTACAAAAAACAAAACACTATTGTCTTTTACATGGATTTCTTTACAGTTTATGCTGCAAATTTTTCTTTATCTAGCTCCAAATGTTGGTCAAAACTTGACAAGATTCCTCAGAATGTAAAGACATTCTCATTACTTTTCCATGTTCTACTGCACTAAACGGTTATAGAAACGCCATTAAACAATACAGCATCTCAGACTGAAGAAGTCTTTCGGATGAACGACGAAACGTTTCTACAATTCTTTGCTTTTTTTATGTCAAGAGGACCAGACTTAGTTTTTTTAGACCATTAAACAAGTTTAAGTTTAATTTAATTACCTGGTTGTGTTTTCTAAGATAAGCATTTAACTAAAACCAAACCAAGATAAACAATGTGAATAGTAGTCTGCAGCTAAAGCATGAGCTTGGTTTTTGTTTTCTTTAATTAAAATGTTGGGTAGATTACTGATTCAATCACTATGCTTTGCATTGCTACTGCTGTATTCTTTGAGTAGTTTGAGAGTTTTATTTTATGGGTGTTGTTAAAGCTGTTTCATTAGCATTATATCCTTTTCTACAAACAAGTAACTGTAGTTTAGTGTCTTGCGAATTTTCAGCATCTGGCTCCAGTTATTGTTGGTTAATGTGCACAATCATTGCATAAATATTCCCTAAACATGAGACACAGCAAGTACTTTACCATTTTTATCTGTTTATCTGTCTGTATGTTTTACCTGAAACAATTATGACAACAATGTCATGAGAATTTTAAAAAATCATTTTCAATTGAATTTGACTATTATGAATCATCTAAACCGAGCATGCTGTACAGCTTTTTTCCAGAAATGACAGAAACAAAAAATAAATAAAGAAATAAATCACGTTTCCAATTATGTATAGATTATTATATAGATATAGATCAACACAAATGAGTCCCAACAGATAACAAAACTCCATAATAAAACAGCCTGACATTTATGACTGAATTAAAAGGCACACAATTTAAATACGACACAGGTTGCAATTTTGCACAATATGTTGCTAGGCAACACAGCAATCGTTAACGAGAGCCGGGGCTTTTTGAAAGTGAGCAAACTCTTGCACTTTTCTGACCCTTCCTCTCACTTGAAAGACAAAAAACACTGTCCAAAGTCAGAAATTATGTTTTTTAAAGTTTCCATGGCAACAGCACAACTGTAAACAAACACAAACAAACCCGCATGGGGAAAATTATATAGGCAATTTTTTAGCTGTTTTTATAACAGCAAGTATTCTGGAAGAAGAACAGGTTGACTGGATATTTAAATTCAAGCAGTGACACAAGTTGGTTCAGAAACGCAGAAATGAAGAGAGTAAAGAATGAAACGGTCAACATGTGAAAAGGTGAACCAGCCTTATAGCTCAATAATGTGATGAAATGAAGACATAAGGTCTGTGTGACCACCGGCTGCGGGATTCAACAAACCAAGAGAGATCAATGATGATGATGCACAGCAACTTTCAAGGTTCAAAGTTCAAGATCCATTATTGTCATTCGCATCACATGTGGTACATGAGGTGGAACAAAATTGTGTATTCAAGGTCCCAGTTACTTTCAAAAATAGCAACAATATAAAGTATAAAAAGAAACAGTATATAAGGACCTAAGATATACACAAAGATATATGCTGAACAAATACTAAATGATACACTAAAAATCTAAATTATATGCTAAACACTAATAATGTAAAATCATTAAAACAGCAGCCTGAACATGAGTCTGTAGTGAGCAGATGGGTATGAATACAGTGACATAATGGCAAGAGATCAGCAGCGTAGATAATAAGCTGCATGGACAATCAGCAGCACTGATAAGTCACATATCATCAATTAAAGTGGCGTTACAGTGATATTTCTTTTTCTTCTTGGAGTTTAGTTGAAAAAAATTAGTTAACCACAACAAATTGTTTAATTGAGTTATTTGTTGTGATTTGAACCAGATACAAGGGAGACTTCTATCCCATTTTTATTGCATCATGCTTTATGTCAATGCAGCCGAGTTCTGCTCCACGCTTCTTTTGGTTCTGTGATGCTTCGTCTTCATTGATTTATGAATGTCCAGAGGCAGCGTGCAGGTCTGCGAGATCATTTTGCCTAAATGTTTTATCAAAAAGCTCAGCGTCCACTGTGACATGACCAGGAGGCATAATCCTTGACGTGGGTGTGGTCGTAGCTAAGCTTCATCCCTAACATTTACTTAAAGTTTTGCCAATAACTACTGGAATCAACAACTACCGTTGCTTCTTGGTGTAAAATTGGCGTGACAGCCGATGGCTTTATTCAAAGAACTTTAGGCTTTTAATTATAGCTGAAACATTGTCTGATGGGGCCATAGGAATGCTGCAGAAACTAAAAGTCTGCAATAATCATCCGGGAGGACAATCGGAACAGAAGTCTGCTGTGTTTTGTTTATTATTTTTGCCATTTTCTCTTCTTTTTGTGATGTCAGAAGAGAGACTCTCAGTTTACTGTATTCAGTCAAATTATTTTTCTCCCTCGCTGTTTGTATTTACAGTATATGTATGCTATTTATGCATTGAAAAGACATACATGAGCTGAAAGCAGAATTCTGCACACAAAAGCCTAAATGATTCCTAACAAAGGACTGTACACAAAACAAATCTGCATGGATTGTCTCCATCTTTTCTTTGTAAATCCATAAAGCTTTTCATGCATTTGGCTCCTAAAGGCTGGAGTTTGGCCACTTGTCTACTAGAATAGTTTTTTATTTTATTTTATTTTTTAACGAGGATTTGAAATGCACACAAACATCCCAGCTGCTCCTCTTCAAGTAATTAAGTTCAAAGGAAAACAATGATCATTAGCTTGGTCAGCACTGAACAAGCTCCAACCTGTTTGTGCCTATAGCTCGCTAATGCATAGACCCAGTGGGAAAGAAACACCCCCACCTCTTAACACACAGACACAGCTTGTTTGTTCACAAATATTGTTTTCATCCCATCCAGAATCAAGCAGCATCCCCAACTAAATGAGGCCAATATAAATAGGTTAGATGCTCATCTGAGGCATCTGATATGGAAGTATATCTGCTCCGTCTTATGTGTCCAAGTCAGAGGAGGCAAATCTCCAAACATATTCCCCTATTAATCATGCATGTTTCACCACAGATAACAATAGACAGGACTGGCCTTTCACAGGTTTAATTAATTCATAGTTAAGCAAAATGTTATTCAAAAACAGCAAAACTGTGCAACGACAGATGAATATACATTAAATATTTTACCTGCTCTGATCAGCTGGGGTCATTCTGTGGGAAGTTTACATGTTCTCCCTGTGTGTGGGTTTGCTCTGGGTACAGTACTCTGATTTCCTCCCACAGCCACAAAATGTAAATATTGGGTTAAGTCAAGATTGTAAACTGATGTGTGAAATGTGTGTCTGTGGGATGAACTGGCTGTCTTTCATTTGTTGACTGCTGTCAGGCTCCATGCAACACTACACAAGATTACAGTAAGTGGGTACAGACACTGAACAAATGGGTGGATGGATCCCTTCTTATCTGGGTCTGTTACCTTGGTAACTTGTAATGCAAACCTGAAAGTTATGCACCATAACTCATGTTCCCTGAAGGAAGGGAACGAGGTGCAACACTATTGCTATGAGAAATTGCGCCCCCGCGCTATTACCTGAAGGAATACAATCATGCCTTAACGGCAGGGGGCGTCAGCGTCACCCCAGAGACCCCGCCCTCTGGGTACTTAAGATGCAGACGCCCATCCTACTTTCTCCAAAATATACTTCACCGAGCTTCAGCATTGAAAAGGGCCAACTGTGTTGCACCTCGTTCCCTTCCTTCAGGGAACATGAGTTATGGTGCATAACTTTCAGTTCCCTTATCAGTCAGTCACTCGGTGCAACACTATTGCTATGGGAACGTAATTCATTCACGCCCTTGAAATGCTCAGTAAAATGCATGCTTGTGTGAACATCTGCCTTTATACATTAGGCATCTCTTGGCCGCTCTCTACTGTGTGTTAGAGAGGACAGCCTGAGTGACGTCACACGCAGTAACGTCCAAACTGTAATGTTTTGCAAACGTGTTCGTTGAGCTCCAGTTCGCAACTGCACAGATGTCTGCAACTGGCACACACTTGAACAGTGACCACGAGGCGGCCAAGCCTCGAGTAGAGTGGGCACGTACTCTAGAGAGCACCTGTTGACCTTTGCTACTGTACGCCCTCTTAATGGCCTCAGTCACCCAGTGTGAGAGGCGTTGCTTTGACAGGGCCCTGCCAGTTGCTGGGACTGCGAAACATACAAACAGTTGGTTTGTTTTCCTCCAATCAGCTGTTTTCTCAATATAAGCACTTAAGGCCCTAACGGGGCAGAGTACTCTCAGTCTTTTCTGTTCCTCAGTGAGGACAGGAGCAGGAGGAAATGAAGAGAGTTCAAAGTCCAAACTTCTGGGATTCAGAGTCAGGACCTTTGGGACATATGCAGGGTTAGGCCTTAGGGTGACCTTTGACCCATCAGGGGCAAACCTGGCACACAGTGGGTGCACAGAAAAAGCATGGAGGTCGCCCACACGTTTCGCCGAACAAAGAGCCAGGAGCAAAGTGGTCTTATAAGATAGCAAATCTATCCCAATATCGCTTAATTGTTCAAATGGGGGCTCACAGAGAGCACTCAGGACCAGTTGGAGATCCCAATCAGGGGTCAAGGTCCTACTAGGAGGCCTCTTCCTCAGTACGCCCTTCATGAACCTTATCATGAGAGGGTGTGCACCGGATGTCTTGGCCCCCCCCCCCCAGCCTTCATGGCATGCTGAGATCGCTGACAAAAACACCTTAATTGTAGAAAAGGAGCGGCCTTTCTCCAGCAAGTCCTGTAGAAAGGTAAGAAGGTTGACCAGGTCACAGAAATAAGAGACAATATTCCTTTCCATGCACCAAGCTTCAAAAACACACCATTTACGAGCATAGAGAGTCTGTGTTGACACTAGGGATGCACCGATCCACATTTTTCACTTCCGATCCGATACCAATACTTTAAAACTGGGTATCGATCGATACCGATACTTTTCCGATCCGATACCATTCAGGTGCCTTATGAGGCTGTAATAAATTATTACAGCCTCAGCCACTAATATCCACTTTAAAGCAAGGAATAAAAAAACACGTTTTGTGTTAGCAGGATTTAATTGTAACTAAGAAACGTATCCAACATTAATAAAACTTACCTCAAGTTGCCTTTTTGGGCATGCATAAATATACAGTATTTGTATACACTGTACTTAGAGAGAAGATTAATCTTCTCTTGGCTGTGCAAATTCTGCTAACACAAAACGTGTAACTAACTACCGGTACTTTTAAGTACTGTAGTTACTTTCACCCAGTCTCTTTTTCATCACATGCTTCCAAAAGTCAACAATTATGTTTGTATTCTGCATCTGTCTGTTAGCAAAATATCTTATGAACAACTGAACAGATTTTGTTTAAACTTTCAAGAAATAATCACTGAAGGGCTCTCTACGACTGGTTGACTTTTAAAGTACATCCAATTGAAGATGGCTGCCACAGCTAACTGAACTTATACAACACAAAATTGACTACAACTCAGTCAATTTGACAAAAAAATTAGATAAAATTTGTGTGGTAGTAGCTGAGACTCATTCCCAAAGCATATTCAAGGGATTAGTAGAATGCATAAGATCTTTCTTTAAAATTACAACGTTATTTATTTGGAATCAATGGTGTCGTCTGTTAGCAAAATATCTCATGACCCGCTGGACAGATTTTGATTAAACTTTCAAGAGATAATCACTGAAAGGCTCTCTACGACTGGTTGACTTTTAAAGTACATCCAGTTTAAGATGGCTGCCACAGCCAACTGAAAACAACACAAAATTGACTACAACTCAGTCAATTTGACAAAAAATGTAGATGAAATGTGGTGTGGTAGTAGCTGAGACTCATTCCCAAAGCATATTCAAGGGACTAGTAGAATGCATAAGATCTTTCTTTAAAATTATAACGTTATTTATTTGGAATCAATGGTGCCGTCTGTTAGCAAAATATCTCATGACCCGCTGGACAGATTTTGATTAAACTTTCAAGAGATAATCACTGAAGGGCTCTCTACGACTGGTTGACTTTTAAAGTACATCCAGTTTAAGATGGCTGCCACAGCTCAGCCTTTTGTTTTTCATAATCCCACAGAGCTTTGGAGACATTTACAAGACATTCAAAAATATGCCTCACCTGTCCAACAGCATACAGGGGTTCACTTTGGATGTCATGGAATCACCTGCTGACAGCTTGGAGGAGGCTGCTTCTCAAAGTTTTGATGCCACTGTCCACACTGTTATCAGCGAGCAGCTGTTTAAAATGGTGACGCTGGGACCTTGCTGTTGAAACGAGTCCAGAAGTGATTTCTGTCGGCTCCGTTTGTCTTTCTCCCGCCGGGCTAAACAATCGTCATGCTCTTTACTGTGGTCTTTTTCAAATGTTTCATCACGTTTGTGGTATTATATGACGCGACGGAGCTTCCTCCTCTCTGTACAGCGGCTCTGCAGACACGCACGCGGCTCTGCTGTCTTGCTTTGCGGTGCTTCAAGAGTAAAACACATCCACACAGCAGACATGTTCGCGGTTATGCAAAAATCAATAAACTCTGACCGACTCTGATGCCAAGATGAAAAGTTGGTTAGCCGTTAGCCACAGTCCTCCAGTCCTCTCTGTGTTTACTCACGTTTTACCTGGCTGCAAGGGGCAAACTAGGAAATGGATTTCCTGAATGTGAGGCGGGTCTTACTACTCTGGGCTCATAAAACACGCCTCCGTTCAGGAAATCCATTCCATAGTTTGAAGACAACTGCAGTGTATCATGGATCGGAAAGATGGCAGTCTCTGCTCTGAAAATCCGATATGTAAACAAGGCTGGTATCGGATACCAATACCGATACTGGATCGGATCTGCCCCATCCCTAGTTGACACCGCTCTTGCCCCTTGTATTATGTTTACCACATTGCTGTGGAGGCCTGAGGGTATCCCTTTGTTCCTTTCAGCAGCCAAGCTGTAGTTTGCCACAGACCTGGGTGTAAGCAGAGAGGCTGTTCTTGTTGGTGATGCAGCAGGTCTATGAAGAGGAGCAGATGCCCACGTTCCTGGAGTAAGCACACCTCCAAGGGCCCTGGGCCCTGTGACCCCTTGGGGGCCAACTATATTAGGGAGGGGACCTTCCTGTGAATGTGTTCCCACACCACCCGAACCTGGGGTGCTGGGGGAGGGGTGCAATGTACTGTCCCTGTTGGACAACCGTGGGCCAGAGTGTTTGCTTTTTCTCCTTTTAGTGAGAGTCACGGCACGGAGGGAGTGCAGGTTTTGTATGCGAACAGACCTCCGGATTCCAGGCCGGGTCTGGTTCACAAGCCCCTGGCTCCACCATTACTCTGGAGCTGGGTAAAATTCCAGGGAGCTGTGACGCTCCCGGTGAGGGAATGCCATTCAGATGCGCGGCTGATTCAGTGCAATGAGCACTGTCACACAAAACAAGTTCACTGCTTGTGCACGGCCTGCTGTCCGTACAAGATGAAAAGTTAGTTTCAGCGTAAGGATGTAAAACTGCACGAAACACCTTTTTCTGTTGAGCACCTATAAGCCTGGCTGATGTCATTAAGTCCAGACCTTTTCGAGCATGGGGAAGAGGAATCTGATCCAGCCCTGGTGCATTTCCTGCTTTGTAACATTTGTTTACAAAACCTGCAGCGTCATTGCTGTCCCTTTTGTCAGCATGTGAGTCTGGCCCGACCCTGTGGGCCTCTGTTGTGGCCCCCCCGTCACTCATTGCTGAAATCCGCTGAACTGTTGCAGACAGCCCTGAAGCAACCTGCTAGGGTTTATTGTCTGAGCTAGTACCCCATGAACCGCGAGGGAAGGGGGTTGACAGCCCCCACCCTTTATAGCAATCGGTATCAGAGAGGAGCCGTGTTGTTGATGTTGCTGTATTTTTATTTATTTTTTGAGTCAAGAAACAAGGCGAAACTGTTCTTTGAATTTGTATTTGTGTTTTGTGCAACAACTTTTCTGACTTTATTTCACTCACAACAGAACAGTCATGTTTTGTGCATACATCAAAGTCACCAGCTTTTTGTACCTTTTTACAAATAAAGTCTGGACATGTAAAGTTTGGCTCCCGTACCACGTGGGCGGGCAAACCGGTAAAGCTGAGCAGAGGGCCCGTTTCATCAGGCACGCTTCTGTCTTGTGTCCCGATTTGCCGAAGAGGTCCTCTGTTGGACCGCTTGGTGAGGTACGAACCTGTTCCTACTCCAGGAATGACCAGCTTGTGGTGGACCCGGTGGGGGTCTTTGCCGGTGCTCCCCCTCGTACGCCGGCCTCTTTTGCGGCGGATTACGTGTGGTTGAGCGGTGCCGAGGCTGCACGGGTCTGTTTCCAGCTGTCTCCCTGGGGGGGGCAAAAGCTCTCCTGGGCATGCCTTCCCAGAGGGCCTCAGCCTGTTTACGCCTCTGTTCTAGCCTGGTCTGAATCCGGTCCAGAGCTCTTCCAAACAGTCCTGTCGGTTCTATCGAGTGGTGCAGAAAATGAATCCGCTGACCCTCCGGGGAGTCTGTCAGAGTCCTCCACAGATGACGTTGGACGATGACCACCTCAGCCATGCATCTGACCTGTGCAATGGCTGCTGTCCCCATCATGCGGAGCACAAAGTCTGTTGCCCTGCGGGCTTCTTCCAGCACTTCGATGGCAACCTACTTGTCTGTCGTCACCTGGAGTTTTTGGAGTTTTTCAGCCAGGTACGCCTGCATCATCGCGGACGCGTTCATCGCGCGCGCCGCGAGACCCTGAGCCCTGTAACACTTCTCGAGCTGAGTAGCTGAGGCTCGATAGGCTTTACTGGGCAAAGTCGGTTTTGTTCCAGAAGATCTGGGGGCCAAATGAGATACAAGCGTGTCTTCCATTTGTGGCACGTTGGCTATCCCCGCTGCCTCCATTCAGCCACGTCCAGGAACTGTGAGAGTGGGAGCAACATGGGAGCTCTGGGTTTGGCCCAGGTGCGAGTCAGTTCTGTGAGAAATCCGGGAAGATGGGCATCCTGTGCCTCGTTGTAGATTGCTACTTGGCATAAAAATAATTTCCTGCCAACCTCATGACTTGTTGACGGGGTGGAGGTTCTGGCCAAGGGATCTGCAGAGCGTCTGCCGCTCTGCGGCACAAGCCGAACAGAACGGGGATCAAAAGGTCAGTCTCCAGGAGCACAGGTGCCGGGTTGTGAGAGAGGTCCTCCTCCTCCCCGTCGTACTCGTCAGCTTCATCACCAGAAATTTCACCTGAGGCTGTTAGCGAGATTTCATCCGTGTTCATCATTCCTCAAGTGTCAAATTCGGCTGTCGAATCCCCGATGGGAGCCGCCACATCTGGGCTGTCACCCCATTCGACTCGAGTACTGTCCTCCAAATCCATGCTCTCGAGCTCCGGCGTGGGAGTGAGAGCCTCAGTGAGGTTCGGGTCTGTTGGCGCCGCAGCTGCGCCCATGGCTTTGGCCACAAAGTCCACCCGGTGCCTCCTCACCACCTCCAGCATCTGGCTGCAGTGTGGGCAGGAGTCGGGCGCGTCCAGCGCCATTTTCGCGTGCAGCATTCCCAGGCAGACAGGACAGGCCTCGTGGGTGTCTGTCGCCGAAAAGGAAAAAATACAGCCGCTGGGGCAAGCGCGCGAGGTTGGGCTCGCTGTCCTGCTAGCCTTTTTCGTAAATCTTGTCTTTCGCTTTCCTTTCTCTGGAGCCATGTCAGAGAAAAAAACAAGTCTTTTCAAAATTCTTGTTCGAGACATCTCCTCCATTGCGTCGCTTTCGCTGGCTAGCCTGCCATGACTTTAGCAGTGTAGCGATGTGACGCAGTTAGCGCCGTCGAGCCATGTGCCACTTTGTTCTTTTGGATTTTAAATGGTGAGAAAATTCATGATTTATTACCATGCAGAAATATACTGAGAAAACATGATACATGATGCTGCTTTGACAAATACTCTGGAAATATATCTAAAATATTACAACGGTGTTCAGACCAAGCTCATTAGCCTGGTAATTTGTTGACGGTCCCTAAGAGAACCCCCGCTCCTCTGAGGGACAGACTGAGAACAGCTGACTGAAATCAGACTGCCTGCATTTGCTTGAATGAGGACGCCATGAATCCGCAGAGCATGAACATGAAATATCCAACGTAAAACTAATTTGACCACTGCAACACACACTGGATATCCTTCTATTTAAGGCTGATTTCAAAACAAAACTCCATTAAATCATGTCATCTGGACCAGTTTCTATGAGGGAGGAGTGTTGTTGTGGGGTAACACTACATACAGTGTTGCAAGGGAACGCAGAGGTTTTGCGAGGGAACGCAAAATAAAAGAAAAACCCTCATGTCCCCTCCTGGGCTCCGTACAAATTGTTTTTAAACTGCACCATAAAAAAATTCATCCACACGGTTACAATGAATACGAGCAAAAATACTGTAGGAACTATGCTAGACCTGTGTGTGGTGCTGTAACAAAAACACAGCAGAAGCAGACAAAACGTGACAAAGCTTACTTTATGTAAACAAATCAGTTTACAGTTCTCTATACAGTTTACAATTCAAACTGCAAATATGAGAAGAAAAAAATGAGGATGATACTAGAGCAGGGATCCATTCCTTTATGTGGATCGACAAAGTGGAACATTTTCTACTGTGTGTCATATTAAACTACAAGACCACAAAAGTTCAGTGTATTGAGCTGTCAGTCACAATCTGTGAATGTAGATTGCAGACCCAGCATCAGGCAAGGAACATCTGGATGGAAGGGTTTTCTTTATGCTGTTCATATCAGTATCCATTTTTTTATTTGCAAGTCTTGAACTTTTAAAAGTATTCCCATTTCACACAAATTTTGAATTTGTATTATGATGTAGTTGTTGTTTTCTAAAATGTTTTGTATTGTTGAGTTTAACAAGAGATTAAAAAAAGCTTTTTGGTCTTAAATTATTTGGTGTAAAAATAAGTAATGTTTTAATTCTGATTTATTTAAGATTAAGTTGTTGTTCAGCCTTGTCTGCTTGTTGAAATATTAACATGCAGTATGTGAAGGTTTTTCCAAAGTTCTGGCCTCCACGACACAAACACACAATCTGCTCATGTGTGAACGTGTTCATGATCACACAGCATGTAATCTGTCATTGTTGTGTTGTTTGTCACGCTTGGGGTCGTTGGTTAGGCAGAAGACTTTTCTATGATGTTGTTTTCAGAAGGTCCACAGGACAATTAAAGAGTGGAGTTTGAAGATTTAAAAGGATTTTTTTTTTAAAGTAAACTACAATTTAGGAATTAAAAAAATAATTGTTTCTGTTTTAGCTGAAACAACAACAACAACAACAAACAACTTTGTTGTACTCATAAATAAATAAACATTACGGTGTGGACAGGGCCTTAATTTGACGATCAGCACTGTAATGATGTAATGTACTGTAATTGTTTGTTGCTGCAGCTCGTTGAAGCTTGATTGGTTCTGCCATTTTGTTCTACAACAGGAACAGGTTCTCAGGTGAGTTTTGATGTTGGAAATTCAGACATTTAAATGTTTTGGGGTGACTGTGGTTGAGTGGTTAGAGCAGTCGTCACACGCCGAAGTGTCCCTGGACACAATACTGAGCCCCTCATTACCTCTGATGTGTGTCCCATTGGTGCATGAATGTAATAAAGCACTGATTAGTCTCTTTAGAACGATTTGTTCAATTAGCTTTGTATAGATCTAGTAGAGTGCTGTATGAATGGGTAAATGAGGACACAGATTGTAGAGTAAAGCACGTTGAGTGTCTTGATTAGATGCTGTACAGTCCATTTACCATCTCCTTCAAACTGTTGAAAGTGTGGCCTTGGCACTATACTCCTTGGATATTTTTTCACATGAAGATGTGAATGTACATCCCAGTATGCATTCATTGAAATGTAATTTTCCTATGACAGCATATGTTACAGTACAGCACAATCCAATTCAGCAATGTTTTAATCAGCAACTTCCTTTCCCCAGGCAGACAGTTTCCTTTTGACACGGGCGGGTCAGCGGTTTATCAGTTTGTAGAGCTGCAGTAACAGATGCTGTGGATAATAATAATAATAATAATAATGAATTCAATTTATAATGCACTTTTCATTAATAAAAATCTCAAAGTGCTACAAAGTGTAACAAAGCAAAGATCAAAATAAAACAAGTGATAAAATCAAATAAAATCAATAATAATATCGACTAAGATCAAAGATAAAATCATGTGGATGCAGATTAGGCTTGCTTATGCCGTGGATGTGTGTGTTTATCACATTATATCGATTTACCTGAGACTTTTTATCCAAAAAAACTTACAAATGAGAGAGGAGCATAAAGGACTCCGGAGTGGTTATTACACTGAGTGACTTTGAAAACAGAAAAGGGTTGAAAATATTTTCAGAGGAGTCTAAACAGCTCATTTCTGGTCAGTGGAGAAAAGAAAGCTCTATACGTAAATCCATATCTGCTATTAATACACATGTATTCATTATTCATGCACCCAATACAGTATGAGATCCATGTGCAGAAAGGAGTTGTTTGATAAAATATGTAAATGAACAAAACTGAAAAAACGTTGCTCACAGCAAAGATTTAATAATTTTGTTCTCTGAACAAGCAGCAGTCTGAAGTCTTTCCACTTCAACTTATAGTATCATCTTGACTCAACTGGGACCTCAGCTCAGGAAACTTAAAAACAATCAGTATAAGTATCAATGAAAAACTAATATGTGCACAACTGGAAAAACTGCCGCAGTTCTGTTCTGAAGTAACCTTTAATTTATGCACAATCCAAATCTCAATGAATTGTTTTCTTGGCTTCAATATTGGCTAAATGTTCAACAAGCATGATCATTTTTAAGCAGAATATTCAGCAACAGACTCACTCTGTTATAGATTGGAAGACGATCTACAAATGTTCTTGTGGTCCAGATAAGACGGCAACAACAGGACAGAGGCTTGTAGGTTGTCTGAATAAAATTATTTCTACATAGATTTTTTTAAAGATTAAATAGTTCATCCATGTTCAAACATCTCTAAGGCAGTATAGTAAGGTTTGAATAGTAAGCTCGCTGTTAACTGTAATGGATAAATAAATCTGGAGCTCATCAGCAAACAGTGAAATGCTATGGTCCTGTATATATTCTAAAAATGAACCTAAAGGAAGCATTCTCATCTTTTTATTTAAAGAATTTCTTGATTTGTTCATGATTCTACTGTATCAGGGACTCTTCAGTCTCAAAACATTTGTTTGATTGAGAATGAATGAGTTCTGCAAACAGACACTTTAATTGAATGTTTTAATGTTCCTTCAAAGTTTGACTGTGGCTTCTTGGGTGCCTCTTTAAGACCACTTTTGTCTGGCTTATCATGATTAAATGGTTTGTTTAAAATAAAGTATTGCTCACCCCTTTATTTTGGATGCCTTTACTTGGCACAGCATTGATTTGTTCACCCAAAGGGACCTCACAAATGTAAAATAATGAGTGAAAACAGGATAAATTATCTTAATTGCTGTGCACTCCAACTCAAAGTTTGATCAGATGTTTGGTATAATGTCTTGAGATTTTCTGTCATGATGAGAGAGAGTAGTGGCAGTAGGTATAAAAGTAGGTATATTGAATCGTAAGAATGTCTAAAGAAATGTAGGCATTTTAAAGTTTCTGCTGTCACTCTTTCACTGTCCCCAGAAAAAAAAACTAGGTTACCTCCCTCAGGCAATCAGGCAGGGACCCTGGCCTGTCCACTTTCCAATATGTGTGAAAGCATATTAATTATTACTCCTGGGAAAGAACCTCTATTGATATCAGGCCATGTGTATTGGACTGGATGTGTACATATTTTGCTGTTACCTGAATATTGGAAATTAATTATGTTTTTTTAAGGATAGACTATACATACTTGGTGAGGTCAGCTGAAGGAGCAAAGACAGAATAAGAACAGGCTTGAGCTTGTCATGCAAATTAGTGTTGAAAGTGAAAATTGGCTTATGCCTTTTGTGACTTAATAAACCACAACCTCAAGCTTGTGATTGCAAATCCTTGCTATTGAGGTTAGAACACCTCCTTCTTCATTTACATACTGTTAATTAGGGAAACATTAATTAAAATCCTTCTCTTGACACCTTGTGCGTCTGACAGCTTAGCATAAAATCCTCTATACTTCCCTCTCTGTGCAGCTCTATATTTTAATATCTGGTGATAGATGATATTTCTGGTTCTGTATTTTAGCCTTTGGCTCTTATGATGAGCCTGTGTTGACCTACAGAGATCATTTCTGTGAAATTGTAGATTGTGATGTGCCAAAGATCTTAACGGACAAAAATGACATGTTCAAAAATGTTTTTTTTTATTTTTTTTTTGTAGAGCACACTTTGAAACAATACTTACTTTCTACAGAGGCAATAAACTGCATGTAAGGTTTGTTTAATGAGTTAAACTTGGGTATTCAAATTTTGCATTGTTGATCAAACTGCTAACCAAACAAGTAGCTCAGCTTGGTTTGCTTTTTTCCCATCTTCAGTCTCTCTAAAATCAAAACATATTGGTTACATGGTCTATGAAGAACAAAAAGGTGTTAACTAATCTTAGCATTAAGCGTAAGATGTTTTAGTGCTTGGGTGAAAGAAAGAAGAACTTCTCTTATACTGTGTGTTGAACATGTCCAGTTTTTACTGCCTCTTATAGTGCAGACAGTTTTTGTCCCCCTTACAGAGCGAAAAGGAGGAACTGGAAATAACCTCCATCCGTTCATGTTGCGAGTGTGATAACTTGAAAAATAACTGCAATACCAACTTCCATTTTGGTGTGTGGCTGCATCTAGGTGTAAGAAAGTTTCTTATTAAAATTGGGTTTTTATATCAAAATCCATGATTGTCGCTGCCATGTAGGAATCTGTGCTTTCTAGTTTTTATTTTGCTTAGAAATTCAGTTTCCTTAAATGACTGGGGTGACTGAAGTTTATTTTATAGTGGCCAAGGCCACAGTTGACCACCGCAGCTGCACCACTGCACCTGGTGGTGGATAAAATGGCTCCCTCCACTCACCAGTATCTGTCACTCTGTGCCGCCTCAGCCAAGAGAAAAACAACAAAAACTAGGGATGCACGATATTGGACTTTTGGCCGATATCCGATATGTTAAACCTTATTTGGCCGATAACCAATATTTCATATATTTTCCTTTGTCAGAACATATAGTCCTCTTATTTAGGCTTATTTGCTACAAAAACTGTGCAACGGCTGTAAGAGCTGGTGACATATATTCAGTAACAGCCATATGATTTGCATAGCACTTTAACTTATATTAAATGAAAAGTGTTAAATGTTATTTATTAGCATTAGTCACCTGCAATTCTGTCTCACTTGTGGAGGCTTGATCCAGGTTCCTAGCTGCAGTGTGGGATCCTCTGTGTTCTTGTGCCTGAAGGACAGCCTTTTTAAGTTAAGTTTTTGTCTATCCAGTAAGACTAATCATGCTAACAAGGCTAACACGACGTCCAAATGTCTGTGGTAAAACTCATCCAAGTGCATCGGCTATTAGCTTCTCAATGACGTCGGAAATGACGGCTTGTAACTTGGGTAAGGTTACGTCGGAAGAATGTCTCCGACTTGGGACGATGTAGCGAGTCTCAACGTAGTCCATAAATCTTCTGAATTCGACATCCTCACCAACGAAAAATAAAACTTGCACACCGCCAACATTTTCAATTTTCCTCTCTGCCATGACATCAGGTTGGTGCACGTGACGTCATCACGTTGTGCTGCCGCTGCAGGCAAAAACAGCATCTTTTATATCGGGGAGTTACAAAGTATTTTAATGGAATGGTCAGCGTCAGATATTGAAATTTAACGCTAATATTGGCCGATACCGATACCATGCTGATAATATTGTGCATTCCTAACATCCATCCATCCATCCATCCATTTTCTTCCGCTTATCCGAGGTCGGGTCGCGGGGGTAGCAGCCTAAGTAGGGAGGCCCAGACTTCCCTCTCCCCAGCCACTTGAAGCAGCTCCTCTGGGGGAATCCCAAGGCGTTCCCAGGCCAGCCGAGAAACATAGTCCCTCCAGCGTATCCTGGGTCTTCCTCTGGGTCTCCTCCCGGTGGGACATGCCCGGAACACCTCACCAGGGAGGCGTCCAGGAGGCATCCTAACCAGATGCCCGAGCCACCTCAACTGGCTCCTCTCGATGTGGAGAAGCAGCGGCTCTACTCCGAGTCCCTCCCGGATGACTGAGCTTCTCACCCTATCTCTAAGGGAGAGTCCAGCCACCCTGCGGAGAAAACTCATTTCAGCCGCTTGTATCCGAGATCTTGTTCTTTCGGTCATAACCCAAAGCTCATGACCATAGATGAGGGTGGGAACGTAGATCGATCGGTAAATTGAGAGCTTTGCCTTTTGACTCAGCTCTCTCTTCACCACGACAGACCGGTACAGCGCCCGCTTCACTGCGGACGCTGCACCTATCCGCCTATCGATCTCACGCTCCAGTTTTCCCTCATTCGTGAACAAGATCCCGAGATACTTAAACTCCTCCACTTGGGGCAGGACCTCCTCCCCGACCCGGAGAGGGCATGCTACCCTTTTCCGGCTCAAGACCATGGCCTCGGATTTGGAGGAACTGATCCTCATCCCGGCCGCATCACATTCAGCTGCAAACCGCTCCAGCGAAAGCTGTAGATCACGAGCTGATGAAGCCAATAGGACCACATCATCTGCAAAAAACAGAGAAGCGATTCTAAGGCCACCAAAACGGATCCTCTCAACACCTTGGCTGCGCCTAGAAATTCTGTCCATAAAAGTTATAAACAGAATCGGTGACCTTGTTAGCATTCCTAACAAAAACTATATATTTTTTTTACATACCCACTTGAATATCTTGCACCAAATTTATTAAGGTTTACTAACGTTGCCTGTGCAATTCCAGTCTAGAAAAACACTTCTTGAAAACGACAAACATTCACTATTCAACCGCTCAGCATACTGCTTGTTGTTTAGGGGATGAAAGACTAGAAATACAATAATTTTACATGTTATTGCTAAACTAACATATATTAAAAAAACTTAGTTATCTGATTAAGCTTGAATCTATGCACAAAAGTAAATACTTTGATTTGTGTCTTAAACTCCTGGTAATAATTAGTTTAATGACCTGAAAATGTGGCAGCGTGATGACTCAGTGGTTAGCACTGTTGCCTCACAGCAAGAAGGTCCTGGGTAAAATCCTTGGTTGGACTGGTGTCTTTCTGTGTGGAGTTTGCATGTTCTTCTCGTGCATGTGTGGGTTTTCTCCGGTTTCCTCCCACAGACCAAAAACATGCATGTTAGGCTGCCTTCAGGCCCAAGCCTCCCTTGCGAAAGAGCTCTGTGATCTCAGTGGAATTTGCCTGGTTAAATAAAGGTTAATAAATCAATCTGTTTTTAATCTATTTTATACATTTTTGTATACGATGTTAGTTTTATCCAGGTTCATTCAGGTTTATTGGTATCATCTGTCTTGTTCTGCATGTTTCATTCCTCTATCCGTCTTTGTAAGCTGATCATTTTGTTTTAGACAAGGACAACAAAGACGCTGAAGATGTCGTAATCCTGCAGGAGCAATCAATACTATTGGCTGCAGGGTGGTCAACATGTAATCTGGACTCTGATGAATGGGGTCAACATGAACGTTCAGTGTTGTGTGTCTGTTGTTAATTCTGCAAAGGAGGATCCTATTTCACAGCCGTAATAAAGAGCACAATGTAACAAGCAGTTGCCCTCTGATTTACCTCTGTTGATGAAGTGAAAATGGTCAAAAGACTCAATGGGACATTGACCCTATAGAAATAAAAATAAAATAGACACACCGATTCTGCTAATAATTTTCCTTTATTTCAGCTGCATAATTTAACTCATAAAATACAACAAAACTCAACATAAAATAATGATAAATATTTTACTATACCATTTTATTTATAGAGCACTTAAAACAGCAACAAGGCCAACCAAAGTGCTGTCCAAACAAACAAACAACAGGCAACACATAGGCAACATACAAAATGAAGTAAAATCAGAATACAGACATAAAAACATTGCAGATAAAAAATATAACGACCAACCTGTGTGAAGCAAACAGGTTCAAACACAGATCACCTGGTGTTGAAGCTACGGAATAGTAGTAAGTTTTTAAACGTGATAGGAAAACTGAGAGGGATGGGGCCTGTCTGACAAGCAGAGGTAACTCATTCCAAAGTCTTGGGCCTGCTACAGAGAAGGCCCTGACACCTCTGCGCTTAAGAAGAGATCCTGGAACTGTGAGGAGCAACTGGTCCGCTGACCTCAGAGCACGTGGAAGGGCAGACGACTGTTCAACGATTTGTAGACATACAGGAGTGTTTTGAACTGGATTTGAAGGTGAACCAGTAGCCAGTGCAGGGAGGCCAAAACTGGTGTAATGTGCTCTCTTTTGCCTGTACTGGTTAAAAATCGGGCTGCTGCTTTCTGGACCAGTTGTAATCGTGCAATGGTGGTCTGACTGATACCAAACATGATCAAATTGCAGTAATCAAGCCTAGATTTAATGAATGTGTGTATTACTGTCTCAAGGTTGTTTTTGGGCAGTTTGGGCTTCAGTTTAGACAGTTGTCTCATATGGAAAAAACAGGATTTTACAATCATGTTTACATGACTGTTTTCATGGAAGGATCAATTATCACTCCCAGATTTGTGACTCTTTGTTTTTCAGACAGGGCTAGAGCAGAAAGGTCAATGCAGTAGTTTGTGATAGTGTCGTTAGGAGCGAACAACATGACTTCAGATTTATTTTCATTGAAACTTAAGAAATTTAAAGCCATCCAGTCCCTGATGTCAGCCAGGCAGTCGAGCAGAGGTTGAATAGAGCATGTACCATTGTGTCTCAGGGGGAAGTCATCAGTGTAGAAGTGAAAGGGTATGTAGTGTTTTTGGAAAATGGCACCAAGTGGTTGCATTTTTGCTTACTATGAAACTGTGCAGATGTAATTCAGTCGAGTATGGTCAATGTTTTGGAGGGCTAAGTTCACGGTCAGCGACCCCTACTAACCCACCTCCCATTGGCCCTGCCTCACACCTACTCCCTTCTGTCCACAGTCCTGTCGTTAGTTTTCATAATTCAGCCCAGTAATGCCTGTCACCCTTCCGCAGCGCTCGTCTCCCTGCACCATACCTCCTCTGCTCAGTCTACAATCAACGCTTGTCTAGTTCACCTGCCTCCTCATGCCATAGTTTCTGTCCCTCATGCCATTGTTTGTTTCCCAGCTGTGTTTTGCCTGTGTAATGCCTATCACCCATCTCCAGCACATGTCTACTCCTTCCAAGCCACACCTCCCTTGTTTCTCACAGCAATCAGCCCTGATTTCACTCGACCTGCTTCAGCCCATCTAGTTCACAAGCTCTGCACCCTTTATAAGTTCCACTCTCCCTCTCCACCAGCGCCAAATTATGACACCTCTCATGGTCCCTGATTTTGAAGCCATCATAGTTTCCTGTTTCATGCCACAGACTGGATTACCTTGCCTCGTTTTGACCTCACGTCTGCACTATGGATTCTTTGCCTTGCCTGCCCCTCTTTGGATATTGTCTGCCTCTCTGACCACGGTAACGACCCTGACTGTGTTTTGACTTTCCCTTTTGGATTATGCTTTTGGCTCTGGCTTCTCCTCTCTAATCCCCCGTGTTTGACCTCGCTACGACCATTGGACCACGTCTTTGGATTTCACCTGCCACATACAGACTGAGAAGATTGGACTCCCACCTTGACCCTGACCCATCTCTCCAGCTACCAGCAGTAAATTAATAAAAAAACGTTCTTAATTTTGCACTCCTCTCTCTGGCTTATTCAGAATCCAAAAATCCTATTCGTGACACTAAGGTTGTAGCAGCCATCTTGAACTGGATTGACTAATCAGTTGTAGAATTACAGCCAATTATAATTTGTGTTGGGCAGCATGGCGGCGCAACTGATAGAGCTGATGCCTCTCAGCAAGCGGGTCCCTAGTTCAAATCCCAGTCCAGGGGCCTTTCTGGGTGGAGTTTGCATGTTCTCTACGAGCATGCATGGGTTTTCTCCGGGTCCTCCGGTTTCCTCCTGAAGTCCAAAAACACGGCTGATTGGTAACTCTAAATTGTCCTTAGGTGTGAGTGAGAGAGTGAATGTTTGTTTGTCTTGTTTGTCTTTATGTGGCCCTGTGATAGACTTGTGACCTGGCCAGGGTATACTCCGCCCTTTGCACAGTGATTGCTGGACATGGGCACTGGCGACCCCCCGACCCAAAATGGAAGAAGTGAGTAAAAGATAATGGATGAATGGATGGATGGATAATTTGTGTTTTAATAAAACCTGTCTGGTGGTTCATAAGATATTTTGCCAGCATACAAACTGGGTTGACTACAGCAAGTAATAGTCAAGTAATAGTCAAGTATATATAAGTTTCAATAACTCATCTGCTTAATCCCATTAAACAAACTCATGAGGACTCTGTTCAAAAATGCAACCCGTTCTTTTCATTCTTTAAAAACAAAGTTGACTCTCAGATCTCAGCTCCACAACCTCCCTGATCTTCGTTTGCCATCTACCCGTCTGCATTCTGGGTCCCTGAGCAGCTTTGATAAGTTGTTCAGAGTGAGGTGGTGACCATCATCAAGAAAATGAAGCCTTCATCCTGCGCCCTGGATCCCTTCCCCTCGTCTCTCATAAAATCCAATCACTCTGCAATAAGCCCATTAATCACACAAATAATAAATAAGTCTCTACAATCTGGTCATGTTCCACTGCCTCTAAAAAGTGCCATCATTAGGCCTCTTCTGAAAAAAAAAAAATTTGGATCCCAACATCCTTTCTAATTACCGCCCAATTTCCCACCTCCAAATTATGTCTAAAATGCTGGAAAAAGCAGTTGCTGCTCAGTTGCAGGTCCACTTACAACAACACTCCCTGTATGAGAAGTTTCAGTCTGGCTTCCGAGCAGCTCACAGTACAGAGACTGCATTGCTGAGAGTTACCAATGATGTCCTCATGGCTGCTGACACTGGTTCTCCCTCCATCCTTGTCCTCCTTTACCTCACTGCAGCTTTCGACGCTGGACCATCGTATCCTCCTCCACTGTCTTCATGTGGAGGTCGGTCTCTGTGACACTGTCCTGGACTGGTTCAAACATTTCCTCTCCAATAGGCTGGAATGTGTTAGTCTTGGCAATGCCACTTCCCAGACAGTCTGTGTCTCCTGTGGTGTCCCTCAAGGGTCAGTTCTGGGGCCCCTGCTATTTTCCCTTTACATGCTGCCTTTAGGTCAAATTATTAATCAGTTCAACATTTCTTTTCACTGTTATGCCGACGATACACAGCTTTACATCAGGACTGGAGCATCATCATCATCACCATTGTCATCTCCATCTTCACTCACTGCCCTCTCTACCTGCCTGGAGGAAATAAGGGCATGGATGAATCAGAACTTTCTTCAATTAAACTGCTCCAAGACTGAGGCCATACTGATTGGCACCCCTCACCAGGTACAAACATCAACTATAACAACAATTTCCTTTTCTGGACAAGACATCCCCCTCTCCACCTCTGTTACAAATCTTGGAATAAAAATGGACTCTCATCTTACATTTGAAAATCACATTAAGCATCTGTTTAAAACCTGCTTCTTCCATCTTCGAAACATCTCCAAACTTCGCCCATCTCTAACTTTTTCTGATGCTGAGAAACTCGTCCATGCCTTTGTCTCCTCCAGGCTCGACTACTGCAACTCCCTGTTTATTGGAATCCCTGGCAAAAACCTTCAGAAGCTTCAATATATTCAAAACAGTGCAGCAAGGATTTTATTGAGAGCTCGTAAATTTGAACATATTACACCCATTCTCCATAACCTCCATTGGCTTCCTGTCACCTACAGAATTCAGTACAAAACTGCTCTCATTACACACCAATGCTTACACGGAACTTCACCAGATTATCTAAAGGACATTCTTGCACCATATTCATCCACCCGGTCTCTACGATCACAGAACAGTAATCTCCTTCACATTCCACAAACCAAATTAAGGACCATGGGAGACCGGGCATTCAGTGTGGCTGCCCCCCGCCTATGGAACTCCCTCCCTGACTACCTGAGAGCTCCACAGTCACTGGTTGACTTTAAACAAGGCTTAAAGACTTTTCTTTTTAAGCGAGCCTACTCTGCCTCCGCATGATTTTATCTTAGATCTTAGTTGATATTATCATCATTTTTAATTGATTTTATTATTGATTTTTGCTGTTTTATCTTTGATTTACTTGATTTTATCACTTGTTTTTATTTGATCTTTGATTTTAGTTGCACTTTGTAGCACTTTGAGATTGTTGTTAATGAAAAGTGTGTTAGAAATTAAATTCATTATTATTATTACAGTATTATTATAGTTTTTTTTCTCCAACACGTTGTGCTCAAAGTATGTTTTCAGGACAATGCTCAGCTACTACCACACCAAACTGTAGGTCAATACAATATTTGTGAAAGGGAGTTGTAGCCATTTTCATGCTCTGCTATGGCAGCCATCTTGAAAATCAAGTTGATGTCAAAAGTTTTGTCATTTGTAGATGCGCGTCTGGTTATTTACTGAAAGTCTCAGCCTAGAACAGCTAGTTCTGGCTGTCAGCAGTTAACTGGTTGGCCCACTTCTCATGTTTGGTTTTTGTATAGATACCCAGGAGTCTGATCAAACACAAGAGAACAAATAAATAAAGGCAAGTGACTTATTCACAATGTGTAAGTACATGAACCAGCTGCAGGAAGAGACACAGGGTGAGTATGCTGGAAACAGGGGTGTAGCCTAATGACTAATTGTCCAAAGAGTTGACTTGTGTGGCTTACTTGAATATTGAATATTTAATTTTATAGAGTTAGATCCAGATAAGTACGGTGAGCGAGACAGACCAAGGAAAACCAGATACTGTAGTGGGTGAGTATACAGGTGTAGGTTGATGGTGGCAGGATGAACCTCTGAACTGGATGCTGGTTGGAGAGTTCCTATACAGTGGCTTGAAGAGGGAGAATACTCAACAGGGAAGGTCCAGGTGCATGGAGGCATGAGGCAGAACCAGGATGACAAGGAGACTGGTTTCATGAAAGCTTTAAGAGCTACAGGAGAAGAAAACAAGTTTTAGTCAAAGCATAAAACTCTGGACCTAAACTAGGCTGGACACAGGACCATAAATGGGACAATGCTCCAGCAGAGTCTTCTTCTTCTTCTGTGAGGTTTTACGGCAGCTTACAACCTTCCGGTGTAATACCGCCATCTAATGGAACCATCCTTAAACTACTTAAATTCTTCAACTTAAACCTGTTGACATCAAGAAATACATAAAGTATTTATGTCCACCTTTACTAGATCCCCATTCCAAAACGCTCTTCAAACTGATCGGGCTTGTGACTTCTTTTTTCAATTGGTCTAGTAGTGTTTGCCTTTCCTCTGAATATGTAATACAGTCCAAAATGACGTGCTGCACTGACTCTGCTCCAGCAGAGTCCAAATTATTCCAGGGTCTTGATTACTGGAGTCTTCTCATCAAGGAAGTGGTGTCAGCTGGTAATAATCAGCTCCCTCCTGACACTCAGTCAGGAAACTGAAAGCAAAAACCTAGAACTAAATAATCTAGAATCCTGACACCACTATGATGAGCAGCTATACATGGGACTGAGTTTCTTGCAACTCATCAAACTAAAGAAGTATTTTGAATAAAGGATGAAATGTTTCAACAAAGAATAATCCGTCCAGATGAGCTGAGTTAACCTTGTTAGATTATTTTACCTGGATTATTGAGCATGCATCAGAACAAGATACAGAAACCTTTTCAGTACGGAGTTTGCAGATGTTCCAGACAAAAATGAAACGATTGTTTGGTCATTTGCTATCAATTAATAATCACTAGTCATGACCCGAAAATCTTACATCCTACATCCTCCACCTTGTTTCAGTCCGGTTCCTAAACCTAACACAGGTTTCAGGAGTAACAATACGTGCACTTTAACATTAGGGATTTGAAATAAAGTAAAAGCACTCTTCAAACTCATTGGTCAGTATTTGATCAGTCTTCAGATGTTTGCTGCCCCATTACACTCCACAACTTTACAGTCTCTACTAAAAAATGGCAGTTTAAACAAAATGACCGTCGCACCGTTCTTTACTGTCAGTTACAAAATATCCTTTAGCTTAGCCTGATTCTGCCAGGGTGTATTAATCCAGCTACAGTTCAGTCAAGGCAATGATTTATTTACTTCCACCATGTTCATTCAGGCAAATATCAATTTACTGTACGGCTGGCAAATATCTTCAGCCTTTACACTCTGAATAAACTTAAACGTTGCCCCTTTGTTCCTGACATACTCAAAAATAACCATTGTTTAATTTTACTTTACCCTTGGTCTCAAGTTTTATAAATGACACAGGGCAGCACGGTGGCACAACTGGTAGAGCTGCTGCCTCTCAGCGAGAAGGTTGCCGGTTCAAATCCCGGTCCGGGGGCCTTTCTGGGTGGAGTTTGCATGTTCTCCCCGTGCATGCGTGGGTTTCCTCCGGGTACTCCGGTTTCCTCCCACAGACCAAAAAACATGCTTGTTAGGCTGATTGGTGACTCTAAATTGACCCTAGGTGTGAGTGTGAGAGTGGATGGTTGTTTGGTGTGAGTGAGACAGGTCCCTCTTGTAAATGAGTCCCGTGACTCAACGAGGCTAGCCTGTATAAATAAAGGTTGAATGAATGAATGAATATGAGTTTAATATTTAGGATTTTTTTCCCCCAATCATGAACTCATACATTGCTGCCTGCAGCAACAGAGAACAATTTAACTGGATGAACTCAACTTGATGCAATACGTAACGCAAGCAACACTAATAAGAATAGTTGTAAAGCCGTGCAGAGCCTGTGAATAAAAAAATGTTATGGGTGCACAATGATGAATGTATTTCATCAATCTAAAAAAGCTAAGTCTGGTTCTCTGGACATTCAAAAAACAAAACAAAACAAAAACGTCATCAATATTCACAGTATTCAAATTGCAAGATGTTAAACTTGAGAAACACTTGCAGACCGCAAAACAAATTAACATCTATGTTTGGAGGTTTTGGCATCAACGTTGACTCTGTTTGTTACTTGAGGTCAAACTTGGCTGGTCACTGTGGCGTACATTCATCAATGAAGGAAGGAGGAAACAATCAGGAAGCAAGAAACAAAAGCAAAAAAAATTATAGAACTAAATTTGACATGAACTGTAGTGGAGGCTGTGAAACCAGGGACTATAAATACACCAAGAAAAGATTAACAGCTGACAAGATGCAGGTGTGATGATTGGTAAATGAAAAACAGATGTGACAGAGGAGAAACGGAAAGACAGAGAAAGATACCAGAGGGTTAAATTACCAAGAAAGTTCAGCACAGCAGGGCTTAACAAAACCTGAAACACCTCTAAGAGAAAACAAATGC